>RJWM01010912.1:0-61446 GCA_004363535.1 Dasyprocta punctata
TGTCCCAAATCCACAGTTGGTGAATTTTTAGCATTAACTAGGGGTGCACCTGAAAATGGCCATCTGTCCCCACAAACCCAAATACCTTGTCCTGAGTCATTATTTTCGCATCAAGCACTGAAGCATTCTTCCAGGTTCTGAGGAAAATAATCATGTAGGGAACATTTCCAGGATACTATGCCAAGTCTGTCAATACCATAAAGCTATCTTATTCTGATTCCACAAAATGGCAAAGCCTGAGCTAAAATGGGTTTTCTGTTGCCAAGAACAACTCGTGGCCTACGACAATTGATTTCTAATACAGGTGATGATGATTAGAAGTCCAGTAAACAGAGAACATGTGTCTCCACATGTTACAGAGACTGTTACAGAGCTTCATCTGTGGGAATTGCTCCAGGTAAAGAAGTCATTCAAACACACCCATAGTTATGTATCTGCAACCCAATGATAAATTCAAAAGCAAACTATTTCACTCATTTACTCTGTGCTCCCATCAGCAAAAGGAGTCTTTCATTGCAGTATGTTTCCCAAGGTTGAAGTAGAATCAGTGAATGGATTCTCTTGGATACCAAACTGGGGCTAACTGTGGTCACATCAGAACCTCATGGCTGTAAACATCTTCAGAGCATTAGGTTTGGCCTCAAATCCATGCAGCACCAGAAGCAACACATGATGAAACAGAAGCACATCCCCCCTGGATCACAGATCTTCTTCTTGTGCCAGAGCAGGTCTAGAGGCTTCATCTGTATTCACTGGCCTAAGGACAGAAATGCTGCTAGAGCTTGGGGGAGATCTGCCAAAGGAGGTCCTTTTCCACCAAAGCTCATGGAAAGCTACATTCCCATAAATGTCTCAGGTCCAGGGACCCATGTAAACCTTGGTGTTATGTCTCACCTCAGGAGCACTCTGAAGCAGACAGAACAAAATACAAGTTTGCCTTACCAAGGTATTTCTCTGACTGATGCTGAGAAAGGTCTAGAGCCTCCACCTGCAAGATCTGTCTTGAATATTGTAGCCTTTCTTTTCTGCCTCCTGCCCAGTCTGTCCATGATCCTCTTGCTACTCCCCTCCTGCCCCTTCTTGTTTGTCATTTGCAGAACTTTTCCTGTCATTTGAATATATTCACATCATAGCCATCCTTATTCCAACTTTGTAGCTAGCTTATCATGTACTTGATCATTGAGGTTTGCAGCATGTTGTTACAAGAAATAGTCTTGATTGCAACATATGTACTTGGGGTAATACCTACATGTAATTCTCTTGTACATTCACTGGATTGGCCATGTAATTTTATTGCATGAGTGATGCACTGGCACATATGAAGCAAAAAGAGGCTTGAAAAATGCTTAGTCATTGAGGTTGGGAAATGTTAACATGACAATTTCCCACTCCACTTTCCCATTTCAATTTGTGCCATTCTTTTTTTTTCTTATTGTTACTATTTTTTCTAATTTAAGTCACATAGAAATTTCTGCATCACATTTAATGCATTATATCGTCTTCAGTGTATCTTTTTATGCCCTTTTATTCATGTGTGTATCAGTTAGGGTTTACTAGAGAAACAGATATAACACAAAATATACAACTGTATAAGAAATAACAAGATTGGCTTACAATGGTCAGTCACAGAGTTGAATAAAGGGGCGTGCAGAGGGTGTCTGCCAGCTGGAGGGAAAAGGTCCAGCCCAAGGGCTGGAGCTTACTGCAGTGTCCTATGCAAGTCCATATCTGGAAGCCAATGGGTCTATGATGGAACACTGAAAAATCTATGACAGAAGGCTGAAGAGTCTCCGACAAAGACTGAAGAGTCTATGATGAAGACTGAAGAGTCTATGACGAAGCTGAACAGTCTATGCTAGAAGACAGGTGACGATGTCCAAGCTGAAGGTGAAGACTGGAGCTCCTCCGAAGAAGCAGCAGTCAGTCCCTCCTCATTCACCTTTTATAGTATGCAGGCTGCTCCCCTGGGGTGGGGGTAGCACTCACGCCATCTGCCTGCCCTCCTCTTGCACAGGCTGAGGATGTTTAAGAAGTAAGAACCCTGGCTCCCTGCTGAGTCTCTCAGTTAAACTTCTGACCTCAAATTGACACAATGAACAGGTAACTGCTTGTACCCTATACCCCAGGATGTAGAGCTGCTGAGTTACTTAATTAAGCTTCTAGACTTCTCAAGTTGACACAGTGTATAAACCATAACAATGTGAGATTCTTTTATCTCTGCCAAAATCTGTTCCATGTTTCTGTCACTACTCAATGTGAACATCACTTCTTCTAGAAGACTTTATTTAGTCTTTTTCCAGGTTCATATTTTACATTGCAAAAGATGATGGGATAAAAATTTTTAAAATAAACTTTTATGGAGAAAAATAAATTTTATTATCTTAGTATTTATTGATTCTGACAAGTCACATATTCAGTGTGATGCTTGAATCAGATATGACCATCCCCGTGCCCAACCTGCTGGTCAGCAGAAGCAGCGTGCTCTGCAGGGAACCCAGCTCAGCACTACAGCTGTCACCAGCAAGCACACAAGCCATAAAGAAGATAAGAAGCCCAAGGAATTGTGCAGGTCCCAGGACACCTGAGACACCTGGAAACACTCAAAAATTTGCACCAGATGCTTTGAAGACTTTGCCCACTGAGATGCAGGGCAGCCAGAGAACTGGGACTGGAGATGTTTATTAAAATCTTCCCGCCTAATAGTCTTTCCATCCTTATAAAAGGGTCTTATTTTTCTTTGTTCCCTACAAATTGTGTTTTTGCCTTCTGTCTGCCTGCACCCAGGCACAATAAATTCCACGCAGTGTTGCCCTTTACACAAGCTTGGTGGCCTCTGCTGGTCTCTTCCTCTTGTGCCATGTGTTACACTCACATCATAGCTGACTTCAAATAATGTAACATATATAAGTCTGTGATATCCTTAAAATGTTAATAATTTTTGAACAATCAACAGTTTCTTCTCATAACCTGCTACCCGTCATCACCAGTCAGCACATCAAAAACTTAAGGCTTATCCTCCTGTGTCAGCATGTACTGCTGGAATGTCTATTTCTTTCATTCTCACTATTGTATTCAAAATTGGTAGCATCGTGCTCAACCCATACGATGAAACTCATAAAGATGCACTGAGTGTAAGGAAAATGAAATGCATGAATGTTAATGGTTCTTTGGCATTTAGGATTGTACATCATTAGAGAATTAGAGAACAGCCTGAAAGCAAATTTTATCATTTCTGTTTTGGACTAGTCACATTTGGAAGAGAAATTAAACTGAATATGTGTGGACTGAAATGATTAGCTGGTTATTTTAATTCATTCTATGTTTGGAAACAATGCTTCAAATTATAATATGTATATATGTATCTTCAAAATTGTTTTATGTATTTTGGGATATATATATATATATATATATATATATATATATATAAATGAAATACAAGAAATAATTTTGAAACCATACTTGTAAAGGATTTCAAGTACATTCCTGTGAAATTGCTAATCTTCCAAGATATTAAGCACATCCATAGTTAATTACTGCTATGGTTTAGGGTCTCATATGTTCAGAGTTGACCCTTTAGGTAAGTGAGTTGACCATGGAGGTATAACTTTATCCCTGAATCAACCTACTGCTGAGTTCCTTAGCAGAATCGACTGTTAAGAGATGGGACAGTTAGGAAAACTAGGTCACAGGGAGCGCGCTTTAAGGTTGTATCTCTCTCACACTCTCCCTTTTTCTCTGTCTTCTCGCTGCTACCAGGTGAGCATCTTTGCTCCCAGGTGTTCTTCAGCCACAAGGTTTGTGTCCTGGAACCAGTAGACTATGAATGATAGCCTAGGAAACCATGGGACAAATTTTCCTTCCATTTAATTTGTTTATGGGAGGTGTTCTGTCTCAGCAAAGGAGATTTGACTAGATAGCAAAGAAAACATTAGAACAAATGATGATGGGTATGCAATCTGATCTCTTAAAAATTCTCTGTCATTTATAGTCTTAGTAATTGAAATGGAATAATCTTCATTACTGTAGAAAAGTTGCTGAAGGACATGGTAATTTGCTAGAGACTGGCTAAAAAGTATTAGATCAAAGGGAGAATGAATGAATAAATATATGCTTTAGAAATGTTTGAAGAATAAGTTCAATAGACTTGCACATGACCTAAAACACACAAAATTAATCCTGAATACTTAATGGTCCTGCTTGAAGTTTAAATGATAGAGGTTTCTTAAGGAGCAGTAAAATATTATTTACCAAATTACTATAATTTCATGATCATAAGGTATATATTTTAATTTCCATATTTCTCAAATTTATATGCAATAAATAAGTTAGATGGTTGTGATGGTGAATATCTATAACCCCATAAATTTGGGAGACTGAGACAAGGGAATTGTAGTCTGGTCAATTTAGCAACTTACTAAGATTGTGTCTTGGTTACTTTTCTCTTGTTGCTGGGACAAAACACATGACATCCAAAGTTAAAGGAGAAAATATTTATTTAGCTCATAGTTTGTGAAGGTTTTGGTTTGTAATCAGCTGACTCCAAGGCAGAGTGCATGGCAGAGGGGCAACAGTTCAAGGCGGCAGAATACAGAAAAAGCAGCGAGAGCAAAATGGAAGGGGAGCAAACCTCATTTCCTCTCTTACATTATAAGCAGGCTACCACCCCACAGTAGCACTCACACCATTTTCTCCTCTTGCACAGGATCAGGATGCTTACAAAGTGAAGACCCTGGTCCACTGCTGAGTTACTTCATTAAACTTCTGAACTTCCCAGGTTGACACAATGTATCAACCATTACAGACCGTGTCTCAAAACATAAAATGAGGGAGAAGTAGACCAGTGAGAAGGCCAGAGGTTTAATCGTGAGTACAACACCCAGAAATAAAAAAGTAAAACACAGGAATTTTGTTTTAAATTATAATGTTTGCTTTCTTCTCTGTAGCACACAAAAGTAATGCATCATCAAGTTGGTAAAATATAGTAATAGTTTTATGATATAATCACTATTTTATAAATAGGAAATAAAATTGTAAGGTCCTTTCTTAAAAATCTTGATGAAGAACAACATAAAGGAAAAACTGAGGAATAGTTTAGAATTAAGATAAAATGATGAGGGGAGTTCAAAAATGTAACTAAAATGGTCAGAATAGCATTTATGTAGTTCCCACTATGATTTTGTACTCTTGGGGTAGAGATTTTTTTCAAAAAATAGTTTTGATACATACAATAACGTCAACATCCTAATTTTTGCCACAAATAATCATTGATGTTTTGTTTATTGGAGAGAAAAAGATATGAGAAACTCAGAGACAAAAAGATACAGAGGGGGAAAAGAAATAATGAAAAGAAAAACAAAGGAAAAAGACAATGACAGAGAAAAATTGATAGAAAGGTTAACTTTTATAAGTTAAATGTTAAAAAGGATGATAAGGACAGTTAAGATAAATATTACTTGTAAATATGTGGTCTAGGAATCATATCCATGATAATTATGTCACTGGTTTGTTAAAAATGAAGATTATTTGGGTGTAAACAAAAACCACTAATTAGAAAATTTGTTGCAGGAATTAAACAATAAGGCAAGTGTAAATTATGATATTGTAATTTTTATCATATGATGAGAACTTTACAATAAGTATGCTGACTATACACTTAAAATTATCATACTTTGACATAAAAATCTACTTATCTATGAATATATTTCAATTTATTCTCAATAATTGCTTAGAGATTGGTAACACAGTGTACTAGATTCTATTATATTATGTATGTTTATGATGAATTCAGTTTTATTCTGGTTCTTTCTTTGTATAAAATTTAAAGTAAAGTTTGAGTATTTTGAAATAAATTGTTTTTTAAAGAGAATTTAATTACTTATATAGTCTTCATATACTTATTCAACATTATAGACTATGTGTTTTGTCTATTTAAAGCCATCTACAATCGTACAAATTCTTTAGAAGAGAAACCTATTGCTATGGCTACATCAGGTTTGTATTAAGATTTTTTTCATGAAATGTAAGATTTATTTGCATTATAATAATTGGATTGTACCTCACATATTATGTTTTGCTGCATAAAATTGACTATCAGCCAGAAATTTTTATATTAACTTGTTAACATCAATATATGTGTTAATTTCAACACATGCAAATGACTTGAATATATTCTATTAAATTTAGTTGATATAAAACATATTTAAAATTGGAATTTGTATGAATCAATTAAATTTAGTATAAATATAGTACATATTGTGTATTACTAAAACTTAGGTATTTTCTAAATTACCAAATAATCCTGATAGTCTTAGTTATCTTTAATTATTGATTTAAAAGTAAATTATAATTTCGTCTTTGTGTATTATACAAAACCAAATCATACCTATTCTAGCCGGTCATTCTTTTGAAAATGTATTGTTTCCCCCATTCATAAGTTAATATTTTAAATGTTAATGGATACGAAATATCTAATGTATATATCCAGTTTTGCAAGAGCTACACACGACTTTCCTACAATCAAGGAGCTTTCAATTAGCAAAGGTGGCATTCATTTACCTCAGTGCACATGAAGAGTCAAGGATGGAAATGAAAACGCGAGGAGAAGATGGCATCTGTGTTTTCCGAGTGGAGGCTTGCTCAATGTCATGTTTCTTTCTTAGTTTTCCTGAACCAACTTCAAGTAGGAGAAGGTCTTCTCACATCAAGGTTATGCCAGGGTAACAATGAGTTGCTGCAGGGAGCTTTCTAATCATTTGAATTTGTTTTAAAATGCATAAAAGTCATTAATATTAAAGGGAAAAACTCTTCTTTATGCTTCTTGTGTTCTTAATTTATGAAGTAGAGCAAGAAAAAGGAAACCTAAACTTAAAGAAGTGTTTCTTATCTACTTTGCTTACTTAATAGAATTATTAAAAGAGCAAGCACAAGATTTAGTATAGGTGTCATCAGGACATTAGTCAACATCGTTACACTTAGATAATTATAGATTTGTGACACTCATAATTAGGATGAAAGGAAAATAAGCAGGATTATTATACAGGACAGGTTTATTTCAGAACGAACCTGAGAGGGACCACTCTGTCACCAGAGACCAGACCAGTTAATTCTATCACTTACAAGAAAATAATTTCATGTACTTAAGAACTGAAGTGAATGCTAGTCATTTCTACAGAAATTTGTCCTTACTGATGGTTTTTAAATGCTTACTACTTACTTTGTGTGTGTATATATAGATGTGTGTGCGTGTGTGTGTACAACACACACACAAACACAAAGAAAAATGAGTTTCTCTGTCTTGAAATTAAGGATTTTGCTATATATTATTTTCTGTTGTAGAAGCCTGCATCCATTTTGAAAGTAGTGTTGGTCTAAATAATATAGAAAATACATTTGCTAATGACTAATTTATATAACTTGAGTTGGCAAAGTAGAAATCAGTTAATGAAAGTGTGATTATGGCGTTGCCTTCTTTAATAGTATCTTCTTGAATTAAAAATTTTAAGGTAAGAGCTTTATGAATTTATTTTGTGATAATAAATGTATTTGCATTATTATAATTGAATTGTACCTCACATATTAGTGCATGTTGGTTTGAAATGCTTGATACACACTGAAATACTCTTGTTTTGTGAGAGACTACCATGTATTGGTACTGTGATTGCCACATTATAAAAGTTTTAGCACTCTATGAAAAATTATGGCTCATCAGAGCAAGAAAAAGACAATAATAGCATTTTCAGTAGTCCCAGTAAAATGATAGTCTTTTATGTTATTAGAAAAGATATTTATAGTATATAAGTGGACTAAATTTTAAAAAAGTTAAAGAATCTTAGTGAATGCTTTATGTTTTAATTTTGGTTTTCAACCAAGATGTTCATTACTTCTTTTGGATAAAAAAAAAATATATCACAAAATCTATTTTAAGCAGTTGTTATTTTTCTCTAAGTATAAATGAATTCAGGTGTTTACTCCAAATTTGTTGCATGAGACAATTAGTTGTACCTTGGAACTTTGAAACAAAACTTGCACAGGATGGCATTAAAGAGGTAAGGAAGACTTTGTTTATGACTACTACAGTACAGGAGAAAAAGTGAACTCTGGTATGCTGAAATAAAAGGCAGGGGAATGTTAAAAGCAGGGACAAAACAGTGGGAAAATACTCCAGAATTATTGAGAGGTTAGTCACTGTGACTAGGCCATTTGACATTGCTAACTAGAGGCTTTAAAGTTAGATTCCTATCATCCTAGAGACTGAGGAATAAGACCAGATCTCTTCCAAAGATTACACTTTAAAAAGATAGCTCCGAGCTCATTGAGAAAGGCATTGGTAAAGCTATAAAACTGACCAAAAATGGGAGAAGATTTGCATCTCAAAGGGTCAGGAAAAGATATAAATCCTAAAGTTTTCTTCAGTAAATATCCTTAGAAAAGAGAGGTCAGGGCCTCCAAGTCAGGAAGAAACCTGAGGAAAGTGGAGCAAGGCTACCTGAAGAGAATGTTAAGATATTTTGCATGTAGCAAAGTCTACAAAGCAGTTTCATTTACTTGCTATCTCTGCCACTGCCACTGAAGGGGAGGTGACCCTGGGAGGACAAGGTGGGCTCCTGTTCCTGAAAGTTCTGTTTTCCCACTTCTCATTTGTGTGTCAAATAATTTTCTTCAGGTTGTTGTCTTTTGTAAGACATCTTCAAATTACATACTCCATCTATGATAGAAAGCCAGAGGGCTAAGTTAGGCAGAAATACTATAGGCAATCAGACAAGACTAGGCCTTCCAGGGAGACAGTGCAGAAGAGGAGGAAATATTACAACTGTGGATGGAGGCCCATCTGTGAAAGGTCAGACCTAAAGTTAAAGACAGAATGACCAGGCCTACATGCCTTTCCAAGGGATAAGCATTAAATTAAAGATTATCTTATAATTGGTATCAGCTTGTTCATTAAAGTCTGGATAAACATCAGTCACTCAGGTAATTGACAGGACCTCCTGACTATCTCTTCCTAAAAAGTTCCTTGTTCTTTCCACGTATGTTTGCTACACGATCTGCTTCCATTGGATCAATATTGCCTAAGTAGCTGTACTTGTAATCTTATTGGTTGATGGTAGTTTTGACCCATGTTGTACCCACCTCTTGATTTTGCTATGGAAAACTTTCTCTGTGAAGTGAGATCCTTGACAATCCACTTCCAGGTCCCTTTCTGTCTCTCAAGCGCTATCTTTCTCAATAAATTTTTCCTACTCTTAACCTCTGTTTGTCCTTAGAATTCATTCTTTGATATTGGGGAGCATGAGCTCATCATATGTGATATCTAGCAAGTTGAGAGTAATATTATTCCTCCAGTATCACATCCACCTTTCTCAAATCTGCCATAAAATTCCTTTTCTGGACATCTCATTAGAAGAATCTCCTTCCAAGTATTTATAGCTGAAATCTAACTGATGAGATCACATGTTTGCCTTCCTCATCACAGTGTAAGTATTCTAAGTTCAAACTACCATAATTTGCATCTCTGTGATCCCAACAAATAAGTGCCAGACACAGTAAATTTTACATGGAATATTGCTAAGTAAAAGTAACAGTTGGTTAACAGAAGTTAGCTGGGAGAAAGATACTTACAGATTGATAAAGTATTCTACAAAGTTCCTGAAACCTTGAATTTTAAGCAGTGATTGTATTTTTCTGAGTCGTTGGACAACCCTATTAGAAAGCATTATAAGTGAAAAATATTCACATTTTAAAAAATAGCTCAGTTTTAATGTGGATTATAGCAAAATTTATTATGAGTTTAAATTTCTTAGCTTTTATGTTTCAAGTTAAATTCATGATATCATTTGAAAGTATCTTTTGGAATGCAAATCACCACTCATACTTGTGAGGATAGTAAAAATTCATGAAACTAGTAACAGAAAAGATCTTATAGAATCTACAATTCTATTTTAGCATAATTACTGCAGTCAAGGTGGTCTATATTTTTAATATAATTAACTAATTGCACATAAACAAAAACCTAACTTACATTTAACTTAATGTAAGTTTTAAAGAGTTGTGCAAATTCTAACAGATATAGTCTGAAAAGCCACCAAAATTAGCACATTTTGGACTTTATTTAGGAGATAATAAGAATAAATAATTTCACATATTTGGTTTGGTGGGAAAATACTCATTGTATTCTAATTAACTTGAAACACTATTTCCATAAATTGTATTCAAATTTTAAATTAGAGAAATAAATCATTAAATAATGAAAGTACTTTTTCCATTTTAACACCTTTACAAAGAAGTGTAATTTCAAAAAGTAATTTTTGTATGTTTGTTATTTCACTTCAGATAATCACACATTTAAGATTTAAGTTTAAGTAAATAATGACTAAATCCATTGTTGAGAATGTGCTAAATCCAATTATATTTAATATAATTAGTTCTCACGGACTTGGACCTTTTTCCCACATCAACAAAATAATTTGCTTTTTTTCTGCTTCTTTGATAAAAATATGATGGATTATATTTTCCCAGTGAATACAACTGATTTTAAAATATAGATACTATTTAAAGTGTTCTTTTATCCCAGATGTAATGTCTTCACACATTTTCCTTCAGGAAAGTTTAATTTGGACAGTGGAACTGTCCCCACTACCCCTGAACATGCTTGATTTTTTATACAGGTTTATTTTAGAGATGCACGTAAGTTTACCCAAGTTTCTGGCTTTATGATACTATAAAGCACAGAGCAATCACAGAAATACTTCACATAAGAAAGAAAACAACAAAGAAACTGACATTAGTCATTACAAACATGGGACATATATTTTTCCTGGTTTTTATTTGTGACTGACTTAAAATAAATGACTTACTTAGAATTATAATCTATACTTGAAAAAAGACAACTAAAGTTTGCTAAAGGGTATTAGAAAGGTGAAAATCAGAATCCTTCAATGTAGTCCTATCAACTGAGATTTTAGGGTTAGATATTACATACAATAAACTTTATCATGCATTGTAGAGCCGTTATACATATTAAATATAACAAATTCAAGCATATTTACACAAGCCCGTAAAAATCTGAATTAGTAACATTTCAACCATATAAGATGGGAAATTCTAGGGTTGGGGATGTAGCTCAGTAGCCCAGCACCTGCCTGGCAAGCACAAGAACATGAGTTCAATTTCCAGTGACAAAGCAAACAAACAAACAAACAAAATGATGGGAAATTCTTCTAGGAAACTAATATTTGTGAATTCTACTATGTTCCCAAAACTGAATCAGACTGTTTACTATTAGAGTTTGTATGAATCATAATAAATAACTTATTCATTGACTCATAAAATACACTTAATAAAATAATCATAATGAAGTTATTCATGTTTCTAAAACTTTCAAGCACAAATACTATTGTGATAAAAAGAGCCTTATGAGAAAACAAAATTGTGTCCAGATTATACAATCCAAATCTTCAGGATTTTTCAAATTTTAAAATGTGTGTTTATTTTTATCATTGGTTATATGATTTAAAATTTAAATTTATGACAAATTTTCTGATGTCCTGAATTCAATATGTCTTATTACAACTTTTCTGAGCAATGGCGTATTCAGTAATAACAAACTTTGCTTTACAAACTATGCATCATATAAATTATATTTACATTATTTTGCAGGCAGTAAAGTAAAATCCTATATTAGCAACTTGATGTAAGAATTATAAAGCGTTAGCTTCTTGGTATAACCTAATGTTTTTCTACATTCTATAGAACACACCATAAGGCTGAATGATTTGCTATAGATTGCTATTTCAATTTTATAACTCAGCATCAAGTTGACACATTTATTAGTGATCAATTCAATTATGTAAATATCATGGAATAGTGTCATTAATTGGTTTCAATAGTATATTTCTAAAATATGTCTATAGACAAATTATTTGGATTTATGTTGTTATAAAAAGCATGAAGTAAGAGAATGAACAGTAATCATCTTAATTTCTCTAGCATGCAAGCAAATGAGGTTGAAACAAGAAGCATAAAATGAGAATTCTTTTCATTCTCCTAAAAATGATTAATATTTTTCCTCTTACATTATCTCTGATGATGTAGAAAAGAAGACAAATACAGTGCATGTGCATTGTTCTTGTGACTTTCAGGTAATGCCCTAAGTTTTTATTCCCAGAGTTAAAATCTGGTACAGGCAAGGCTAAATTTAGAGGACTACAACAAACGACCAGGACAGTTATACACTCAATTCAGACGTGATGTGAAAAGTACATTAAAGTTTGAGTGACTTCTTCATTAAACTCCAAAAAATACTTAGACTCAATATTTAAATATTCAAAAAAGTGAATAAAGGCACATATTCAAAAATGCTTTTCTGTGTATGAATGAACATAAATATATATGTAGTTGTGATTTATCAATACAAATGAGTGTGATGTTAAAGAAAGACTAAACAGCACATGAACTTCTAAAATTAATGGAAGAAACTTATCCGAATAGAGTTGTAAAGAAAATATCTATTTTATGCTTATTTATATTTTAATTTCACCAATGAATA
This sequence comes from Dasyprocta punctata, assembly GCA_004363535.1. NCBI lineage: Eukaryota > Metazoa > Chordata > Mammalia > Rodentia > Dasyproctidae > Dasyprocta > Dasyprocta punctata. The sequence continues at coordinate 12,542 of RJWM01010912.1, forward strand.
TTTTACCTTTACACTTGGAGATGTGAAATTCACACCAGACTCACTCTTGTAGTGGGATGACCAAAATGTGCGGGGATAAAAACCAAAATGTTTTCTACACATTCACCAATTGGAAATGCAGAAATATCATCTTTGACAGAAAGGAAACAAATGAAGCAAGCATTCTTTCACCTCTTCAGTCTTTTGGGGGAACCTCCTGAATTGGGAAAGGGAGGGCATAACATAATGAGCAGAAAAGACATATAAACCAAATAAAGTTGTATAATTTCATTTTATTTGATATACCAGAAGAAGAGAAACGTGTCTATGACAGAAAACAAGTAAGGGGATGAATGTAGGCCAGCTGTGAAGGGGAAGCAAAACTACCTCTGTTAGATTATTTTTCAGATAGACCTAAGTATTTAATTGGCATCAGACAGCTCAACAAGAGAAAGCAGATGTGTTTATTTAGTACAGGTTTTACAGGACACAAGAGCCTTCTTAAGCAAGAAAACCCAAAGAATCAGTTAAGTAACACACTTCCATGCTGAATAGGACAAATTGTAGCAAAAAGTGAAAATAAAATAAGGCAAAGGCTCTTGGGCTCAGTCAGTTAATTTGAGAAGAAATGACTGAGACGTAAGTGTAGTTTGCAAGGATTTTCCTTCCCTCAGAGTCCTGTCCTTTATAAGACTATCATTTTCGTTTAATATGAGGAGCACCTACTTCACATAGAAATTTTGACCTCTGTTTTTAATAAGCAGAACAAAATTCAGAGCAATCTTGAACCTTCTGTTTATTCTCTCTCTCTTTTTTTTAAGTTCCTTTATCTCATAAGCATTCTTACAACAAGGGGGCATACTTTGAGGTGATGTGGTTTAAAATGCCTTCTGCGATGATTTAGGCACATTGGGGGAAGATAATACTGTACTCTTCCTCAATCATTGTGATTACTGTACACATATATGTGTTTAAGTCTATTTAAAAATATAGTTAAAACATATTTATTTCTGATAAACAAGCTTTAATAAAGTTTTAAAAAACAATCAAAAAACAAGTTGATGACTCATTGTGTAAAACATGATTAAATATATGCAAAAAAGTGAGTCAACACTGAAAAAACAAGAAAGGATCACATATGACAATTTCTATGGAAGGCAGGAGATATTCTTTTTTATCTATAAGTGTATATTTCTTTGTTTTATTTCCGAGACTATGAGAACATTTTTTACTGCACAATAGTTAAGAAGAGTGTGTTTTCCCTTTTTTCTGCTTAGGGATGCTGGAATATGGAGTAATTCATTCAGAAAAAAACTTACTGTAGTAAGCTTACTTACTGTAATTGCTATGTTTTTAAAAAAATCTCTTAATAACTTACACTGAGGGTATCCTGCCAAATTACAATCCATTCTCCCTTAGAAAATTAAGCATTTCAGTCTTCTGCTGCCATAAAATGCTTTTCATGCTAAGAAGTTTATATATGTTAAATAGATGATTATCAAATAATTTATAAAGTGTTCATAGTCTCTTCGAGGCACATCAAGTGGCAGCTGGTTTAATAACAAGGACAATAATTTTGGATATATACATAGATAAAAGTTACGCAGTAAGGAACTAACAAGTGGAACTTTTCAGAGGACAAAAATTAAATTTTATCATGAAAGACAGATATAGCATCCATTTAGAATTAATAATTATGACTCAAACTGTTTTATAGTGTTGTGAAATTGACGTGACATTAATGGAAATTTGCATATTTCTTATAACCTATTCTACAATATTAAAATTTTTATTTTTCACTGAAATGAACATATTGGCCAGGGATTTAGCTCAGTGGCCTAAGCACCTGCCTGGCAGTGACGAGGCTGTGAGTTCGATCTCTGGTACAAAAAAAAAAGGGATTCCTGAAATGAGCATATTGAATTCCTCAGTAAAGTGATAAGTTTCTCTTAAAATGGGTTATTCATTGGAACTGCAACTTTATGCATAATGTACTTCATTATAAAACTTTATGAATTATTTTAATAATAAATATAATTATAAATTAACCTCTGTTATTTCCAAAGTAGTTTGTAATATAGAACATATTTCATTTTGACTTAATTTTATTGAGGAATTTTCCTAGGCCTAGTGTCCTAGGCCAGCTATTCCGTGTGACTTTTATAATCACATGTTGAATAGTCTTGGACAAGATCAGAGAACTGAGGTGCAGGGTTAAGTGACACACTCAAACAGTGTTTATGACTCCTTGTGTGGGCAATCAACTGCCACCTTTTCTGCTTCTGAACTCGAACACTTCCTACACTGCTTAACCCTCATACTGCTCACACTCCTCACAGTGAATTGTATTATATGTGCTTTCTAAATCTATGCTGTAGTACCCAGTTCAATTGTGGAGTAAAGACTTTTTCCTATTTTTTTCCTCATTGTTTTTCTCCTGTAGTTTGTCATCTAGTTCTCCTGGTAGTCTCTAAATCAGAAATTCCAAAGCACTTTTCTGTCTATAAAACCAAGGACTTCTTAAATAATAGAACATGCATCTAGTGAGCAGCTCGAATAATATAGATGTCTATGCTTTGAGCAGAAGTTACTGACTAATTGGTCTAAAATGTTTGACAGTTCCGCAGCTCGCTCATAGCAAGCAAGAAGTCTGATGTACTTTGCTTCCAGAAGAAAAAAGAAAAAGCATAATATATTGGATCATCTCTAAAATGTCTCAGAAATTGCAGCAAATAGGCAAAATATATGATGTGAGGTTAATTGAGGTTAGGTGTAAGTATATTCCTGTATTATCTACTCTTTTAATGATTATTTGTCAATATTTGCAGAAGTAATGTCATAGGATTACTGTAACTTTACGATAATCATGAAATACAAATATATTAGTCCCTCAACTTTCTTTTACTTTTGAAATTTAAGATTATTCCAAATCCTCCCCATTTCTGTGTAAGCTTTAAAAAAACAAAGTTTTAGTTGCTCCAAAAGAGTTTGATGGAATTTTAGTTGAGATCATTTTAAATTTCTATATTTGTTGGATGATTTTTTTATATTATAATATTTTGGTGCTTCTGTCTCATAAGCCTGGTGTAACCCTGTATTGATTCATATTTCTTTAGTTTTTATCAGCTGTTATTTTTATTTTAACTGTGTAATCTTCTCATATCCTTTGTCAGCTATTTCTCCTACATTAAAAATTAAAAATATATTATTTTGTTTTTTGGCATATTAAAGAAGGATAATAAACTGAGATAGAAAGCTGGAAAGAAGTACTCATTAATTCATATACAGACTTACAAACCTCGATATGTGTTTATACTAGAAAAACACAAATTTTATAATATTGATCACTTGGTTCTTAATATTATTTTCATGTAAAATTTATGTTTGATACCTATATTATATGTATTTAAATATTCTTACTATCTATATTCTTACATAATATCTAAAACAGATACTTACATTTGTTCATGATTTTAATCATTCTTTAATGATTACAATCATTCTTTAATAATATTTGTAATTGTCTTGTTTTCCACTTATGCATAAATTCCCATATTTGATATTTTATTTTTAATGGAATTTTCTTTCTAGTATTTGCCTATAAATCAGTAAGGTTAACAAACTTTATATGACCATCATGCATAGTTTTTTTATACAATTTTTTCTTTACTTAAATTACTACATTGTTAAAATGATGTTTTTCTTCCTTGCAGCTTCTTTTTAAATAGCGACTGTCTTACTGGTCTCATTATTTGCACATGTGGCAGGTGAAAGAATATCTTTATAAGTGAATAGAGAAAGTGACTATAAAATCAGTAGCATGTAACAAAGGAAGTCTGCATGGTAATAAGCCAATTTTTGTGGAAATGAACTCATTAATGCTAAATTTTTGCTGACTTCCAACTGATCTGAAAACTGCCTTACAAAATTCAAAAGGCATTTCGTGAATTGTAGAAGACATGAGGAGAAAAGGAATGAGCCAACCATAAGCAAGCAGATTTCACTCATTTGATTTCCAACCAACTTTCCATTAATCTACAGTGAAAGCTGGGGGAAAATGAATTAAATTGGTAACGATGACAGGCTTCCATGAGAATAACACTAAAGCTTCCTGTTGACCAATGCAAAAGAATTAGTGCAGGTAGACTCTGATTACTTCTCAGGATTTACTGTACCTATTCTTGCAAATTTTCACACCATTTCTCCTAAAACTATCAACTTGCCAGATGTGGGCACTAGATATTGGATGGGGCACACTGAAACAAAGGAGAATATAGAAAAGATAAACATATAATAGTTTAGAATAAGAAGAAAAAGGTTTCCACGTTTTATCAGTTACCTATTTCAATTGAAAATTATCTTTTTAAGCATGAATATTATTTAAATAAACGTGCTCATACAAATTGATTTCCAGTGACAACTGTTATTTTTATAAAAGAATCTGTGAACCTATAGTGTCCATTTTTATACATGAGTCAGTAAGTGTTAAAAGATAAGGATCTTAAACATGAGACTGTCATAAATGACTTGTCTCCTCCAACATATCTTGAAAGTGTGCTGCAAATCATTCATCTGCTACAACTATTCAAATACTATTTCCCAATTGACTCATGCCTATAATACTAAAGTAGGAATATTTCAAGTTTAAGGTAAACCTGGTCAACTTAGAAAGACCTCATTTCCAAACAAAATATAAAAAGGGTGAGAATATTGCTAAGTGGTAAAGTAATACTTGGTTTCATCCTCAGTAAGTATAACACACACACACACTTACACAAACACACACAAACACACACACACACACACACACACACACACACACCCTATTTCCTTAAGGAGGTATATCTGGAAAAAGTAACTACTGTATGTATTTTTGTGTCCTAGAAATATCTGATATACAGCTATGGAAAGTACCTAAACAGAAGATATTCTATGGTAAAGTGCCAGTATTGATTCTGTTTTTTGTTTTTATATACTGCAAAAAAAATTATGATACAGTTAAAATGAGATGATAAAGATACAAAGCTTGAAGATAATATTATGCAATATAACCTTTGTTAAATCTTACCATCTTGTTTATAAATCCTATGTCACCATTGTTTTTGTTGTTGTTGTCATTTTGCTTTTGTTGTTTTCCATTGTTTTGTTGGCTTCTTGAATTTTCTGGTTTTTACTCTTTAAAATAAAAAAGATACAAAGCAATTACTTTGGCAAAACTGGATAACACATATCAGGTAACAACTGCTAAGTGACAGTTACTACACAGTAGAAGAAGTGATACAATTAAGTTAAAGACCTGAAAGAAGTTATTGAAATTATTGTATAAGTTAGGCATAGCCAAAAAATTTTGTATTAATGAAGCTGGTAGCCAAAATTTGTTTGAATATGCACCTACCAGTTGCCACCATATACTAACGAGTAGTGTGGACTATCTGTCTAACACACGTGGAATTGGAAATAGAAATATGATATAGTCACTCATATAAACCACCTGTTATGTAAACAAAAAGTTTCATTACTTTTGTAAATAATCAGTCTATTTAAACCTACCATAGTTTTGATTAACCAGCATCTCACATATCATAATTCAGAAGTTAATTTATTTCAGTGTGTATAGTTTCATTTTATGTGCCATTTGCAAATCATCGGTTAGGCACATAAGGAAGAGAGAAAGTAAGCAAGATATTTACTTTCTCTTAATGGTAGTATATATAGACGGTATGCCATTTGCTACTCAGGGATATTGTAAGTACTACACAAGACATAATTAATAATTTATTATAGATGTACAAAATACATGAAGGAACAATTTTTCTTTTCTTTAACTGTGGGACATTTTAGCAGAACAAACTGCATATTACTTTGCCACATTCATCTTCAGGATTTCAAAATAAAATTATTATTATTATTATTAATTATAGCAATTGGTCAATAAAACGAAAGGATATAAAAATATATATTGTATTCTGTACAATGATTCAAATTATGTTTTTAAATAAATATTTGAGGAATCATGGGAAAGATTATCATATTTTGTAGAATGTGTATATCATGCTACAGATTTCAAATTTCATTCTGTTATTATTGAAAATAACCAAATGTTATTTTAGTAGGTTCACTCTCATGTATCTAACAAGTTTTTTACCCCCTCAGTAATGATTTCCTAGCAACTATAGCATAACTTTGCAGAAATCTGTGGATTATCTGCACTAATTTCCAGGTAAGTGTAGACAAGTTGATAAGACTCATGCTTTAAAAACTCCCTTCTTTCATCACATTTCATGACTCATGATCCATCACAGTCAACCAGAGTTATCATTTAAACATCATGCCAGACAAAGTCCACTTGTTTAATGGCTCCCAAATTGGATCACTCTTATAAAATTGTTCTGCCATCTCAAGCCATTACTCACTTTTGATAGCACTGATAGCATTCAGTTTGGGCTTTGGACACTCTCCTGAAAGTGGAAGGGGAAATTTCTGCGCCAATCTTTGTTATGAAATCTAGAACTTGAAAGTCAAAAATGCTTTATCTACATAATTAGATAAATTGGCTTAATTTTCTTTTTTCTAATGTGAAGTAAATTTGACTAAATGATAACTTGAAGATACATTTACCCATTGTCTATGCAATGGAAAATACACAGAAAGGAAACAATACAATAATGACTAAAATTAAAGTTAAAGACTTACAACAGCTGAAAAAAATGCTGACACCACTTCTTACTGGAGTAAAAAATTGACTTTCTGTGTCTATTTGTAAAACAATTAGGACAATATCTTTGTGAAGGTTTGCACTCAACATCATATTGGATAATCTATGCAATGCATTTATCTCACAATCAGATACAAAACATAACTTCAAAAATATTTCAATACTGTTACTTGAAATTTTTGTCCTTTTCTTTTTTAGTCATTTTCATTCTCTTTTTATTTTTTATGTTTTATTTTTCATTTTAAAATGAAAAAAAGAACAAAAACAATGAAATATAATTTCAAAACAAAATAATAGAGCACCAGTGGTTAATATGTTACGTATTACTTGAAGTTTTCTATCATTTGGCCAATGATTATGATTTGACATTCTCTGTAACAAATTTTATTCATAAGTAATAACTATAGTTCACTAAAAACCAAGCATCTGTCAGGCACTGTAGTACATATTTCTTAAGTTTCACATTTTCTTAATAAGATAACCCTTGTATCAATGTATTATATTTATAAATTTGCTTTAAGGTAAGTAATTGAAAATTTTCTATCAAAAAATTATTACAAGCAAACTGTAGCTCTAAAACAAGTGTGTGTGTCTATTTTGACTCTTTTCTATATTGTTAAATTCTTCTGAGCCATATTGTGTAAACAAATGCTAGCTTTTCTTTATAATTCCTTGCTAAATAAAGACAAATAATTTTTATAAATATTGTTATATATGTAGTTAAGGTGTGAAACATTCTTAATGAACAATAACTTTCAAGTATATAGATTCCAGGGGCTGGGAGTTTGGCTCAGTAGCTTAAGCACCTGCCCTGGCAGGCACGAGGTTGTGAGTTCAATCCCCAGTGCCGCAAAAAAAAAAAAAAAAAGTATATAGATTCATGTATATAGACTCAGGTATTATTTTTTCTATTACTCAAATAGTAATATATAAAAATATGAATCACAAATTATGGAATCTTAGCCAGGCATGGTGGTGCATGCCTCTAAGCCCAGCACTTGGGAAACTGAGACAGGAGGGATCATTGTGAGTTCGAGCCCAGTCTGGGCTACAAAGTGAGTTCAAGGCCAACCTGAAGTGCATAGTGAGACCCTGTCTCAAAAAATAGGGCCAGGGATTTAGTTCAGTGACCTAAGGACCTGCCTGGCATGCACAATGTTGTGAGTTAGAACCCCAGTACCAAAAAAAAAAAAAAAAAAAGGAATCTTAATAGTTCCTTCAAATACCCCTAAAAAACTTTAAATAAATTATACACAGTTTATCCCTCAATTGTTTGAGAAATAGGATTTGACTACAAAGAATATTAATGTTTTAAAGTCAGTATTTGTAAATTCAAATATCAATAGCACACAAGTCAGTTTCTGTCATAGCCAATAATACAGAAATTAAACAGAGACTTGTATTTCCATGTAGACGACCATTTGGATGGCTCTCCTTGAATGCAGAACAATTATCTTTGTATTAGTTAAACTGGGCCCTATCTCCATGTACTGATATGTACAGAGCTGGCCAAGGTAATTCCTTATCTCTTCAATTGGCTCTAAGCAATGGAAATAGGGCTAGCTGAGATACTGATGTATGATCTTTGAAGACAGCCCACAATTTGCTCTTTCCTCATCTTGTGTCTCCCTATAAACAGCTGAGCACTGCTGGATGGTAGAGCCACACAGCTCCAGGATAATTAGCTGAGTTCAGGCCTCAAGATAAGAGGCTATGACTTCCCAAGACACAAAAGTTAACATATCAGATACTGAAGCAACAGCTTCCTAAACATTTAAATGCTACCTCAGTTGAGTTATGCAGATTGGTCTTTCAGCATACCCTTCTCTCTGCAGGTTGCAGAAGTGCTTTCTGGCTTCCTAGCTAAACCTAGCTCATAGACTCAGGTAATTCTCACTCTTCTCACCATCACTCATCCTCAATCCACTCCCTTTTTCATGAGTGAATAAATTCTGTGTGTGACCTGGGTGAAGGCCTTTGTCCTGTGAATCCTCACCTGGATTGGACTTAGGACTCCTTGGCTGCTGTACCTATAAATACGTCTTAGTGTCTTTATTTTCATCATGGGTTGCACTGAAGGTGATAGATTGGAATTAACTCACTAGAATTCCAATAATGTTTCAATGTGATTACAAATATAAACTTTCCAGACTTCGAGGAGAACAAGAAAAGGGATTACAATATTTCGTTTACTTTACTTCTATACCAGTGATAGGACTAGTCAAGATAATTGTAAAGTCATCAGTACTTAAAAATTCATTGAAGAAATAAGAGTTCAAATACCTCTAAGTAAAATAAGTTCCAGTAAGTGACACATTCTTTGTAGAAAATAGATGTTTTGATATACTTCTCATCACTCAAATATAGTGTAAAAAATAATATGTAATTTTCCACATTTTAATAGTTTTAACAGCTACACATTGGCTGACATGATTTACTTTATCAAGAAATATGATACACAATTTACTCTCTTTCATTAAAACTTAAACATTTGTTATAACTATTAGTACATATTAAATTTTCAAAGCATTTTCTTTGATTGTGACATTTCCACATATCCATATATGCTTTGATGATATCCACCCTCCTGGCTATCTTCTATTTTCCCAGGTTCACTTTCTCCTAGGACAAATTACTTTGTTTCACTAGTTCCCCATTTTCTTTAGTGTCATTTTTTTTTCCTTGCCTGCATTCCACATATGAGAGAAAAGAATTCAGAGATTCATTTTTTCAGATACTATAATGATCTCCAATTCTACAAATTTTCTTACAAATAACATTTTCTTAACTATGGCTGCCTTAAAAAATGTGGTGTATATTAGTTTTCCCATTGCTGGAACCAAATATCCAGTATCCATAACATAAATGAGGAAATTGTTTGGCTCAGTTTCACCGGATTCAGGCCATGGTCTGCTGGCTCCAATGCAGTAACATTATGTTGGAAGAGTGTTGCAATAGTTACCTTTCCCATAGCTGGAACAAAATACCTGAAACCTACAATTTAAAGAAGAAACTATTCATTTTGGCTTGCAGTTTCAGTGGATTCAGTCCTTGGTAAGTTGACTCCAAGGCAGAAACAAAAAGGTAGAGTGGCACGATGGAAGAAAGCAAGATGTTCACTGTATGGTGGCCAGGAAGTCAACAGAACAGAGGATCCAGGGACAAGAATACATCTTTCTAAGTCACAATTCAGTTAACCTTCTGGAGCTAGACCACATCTCCTAATAACACAATCAGTACTGAAGTCACTTGGCATAAATCAACTGCATAGTGTAGTGATCCAATCACTTTCCAAACACAAGAAACTTTCCAGGGATATTTTAGATCAGAAACATAACAGACATGGCAGACTAAATCTGTTCCATTGAAGGTTGGTGGGAAGCAGAGCAGAGAGAAAAGGATCAGGAGTCACATATAGTACCCAAGTTTACACCTCCATAACTCACCCAATCACACAAATAGTTCTGTTTTACTAATCCTCGATGTGACTCCCAAGTCAATCCAATTGACAATTTATCTTTGCTAACATCCATTGTGTCTAGGGAATGGGATATCACTACAGAGAACAGAAACATCGTCAGAGGAAGAGTTTTTGTCAAGTGAACGAACAATCTGCTAAAGGGAGAGTCATGATAGGATAAATAAGGAAGATCTTCAGAAATGCACATGTACTCAGACCAGAGCCCTCTTGCTTCTTACATAGGTGCACCTTAAGGGCCTTACACGTGATGCGGTGTGCACTATTGAAGAGGAGAAAATATTGATATTACTTATTTTAATCTATGGTATCCTGTCCCTATTCTCAGGGCAGCAGATGTTGGTATAATAAATAGAGTATCAATTTAAAATATCACTTATGGTAAGGAGGGTTGCAGTTCGTATGTTGGTCCCTCTAATCCAGATGTATTCCATTTTTCTGTTGCTAACAACTCAAGTGCCTTTCCCATTCTAACAAGAACAATAGTTTTTGTTGTTTTTGCTGTCTGAATCTCAATATAAAAGAAAAATCATCTCATTTGAAATAGAGAGGAATTTAAAAAGTATTTTTAAAAATCTTTAATTATTTTGGTAATCAGTTCATGAATACATGTTTATCTCTTTTGCATTGCATGTATATGGATATTTTATGAGTGTACTGCCATGGCAAGTTACTGGAAACATATTTTTACTATGCTGCACAGTAGTTTTGCTCTTAATCAGATTAACTTATTTTGAGAATTCTCATATGTTCAACATAAAATTTTAGTGTATTTAAATTGGTTTATCTCAGTGTTGCAGGCTTGTTTTAGTGGCTCTATTTTTAAATGCAAACTGAAAAGTATTTAATTTTCAATATTTATATGAGAAAACCATTTCCAGATAGGGAATATTTCTTTCTCTTCAACTAAAAATAAAATTCAAAAGTCATTCATTCCTACTTTTTAATTTTGTTGAGTTTATAAAAATTTTGTCTAGAGAAATATACTGGAGTCTATCTTACCCAGAAGTATTCTGAGTATGTAAGAAAAGGAATTAAAATTATGATTATTTTAAATTTATTGTTCTTGAAGGAAATTATAAAAAGATTAAAGACCTTAAAAGATTATTTAATCAAGTCGAGAGTTTATGATTTTGAGCACAGTGAGAACGTTTCTGAATTCATGCCATTTTATATTCATAGGAGAGAAGATATATTTGTTTGAACATCGCACAAACTAGTGAGAATGAATTTTCTGCTATGACTGATTCTGCTTTCTTCAGAATGAGACATGTCGCAGGCCTCATCATCACTAACTTCTACTTTCCAAGACAGCCCTATCCAGTTTCACGTTCCTCCACTCTTGCCACATTTTGTTCACTGAGTCCTTTGTAGTTGGATCCCTTATTTAATAAATGCGTTTTATTTGACTGATTCATCAATAAATTCCAAATGAATGCAATAATCTGAAATAGAATTTCTGCATACTTCTCCATTCCTTATACCACCTTTACTTTACCTCCCTAGAGGCAAAAGTTTTGACTTGCTATGTGGGAAAGGGGATTTTTAGATAAGTAACAAGGATCTGCATGTGTTCAGATTAAATCCAATTCTTACACTTTTCTACATTAGCGACTCATTCAAGTGACAATATTGTATGTTTTAAACTTCTAGAAGTTTGCTTGTTCGACTTCTATGAGTTAATCCTTGCATATCATGGTTCCTCTATTGGGATGTAATTTTTCTTACTGCTCTGATGTTAGAAAATTTATCTCTCCATTTTCATAGCTATTTCTCTCTCTGTCTCTCTCTGTCTCTGTCTCTATCTTTCGCTGTCTCCCCGCCCCCCCGTCTCTCAACTTCCAGGAAAAAAAAATGTAGTTTAAATGAATAGTTGACTATAAATCTGCAAACTTTAAGAAAATGAATTGATCTATTGTGTTTATAGGCCTGGAGCTTTCTCTCTAGACCTGTTTTAATTTCCTGGTAAGCTGGAACTGATTGGTTTAACAAGGTGAATCTTACCTTATTAAAATCACTACGGTTGCTTTTTAAAAATACTGAATTCACTGCACCCTATGTCAGGATGATTAAATTAGAGCTCTGGGAGTAGGCCCTAGATATTCTAATGTGATTCTAACATGAGGCCTGGCTAGAGAACAACAAATCAAAGCATGTTATTGTCCCTGAAGTCATATCTCTTGTGAACAATTTTACTTGTATTTTGGAGACAGATCAGGACAGAATTGATCCTGTTTAGGGACTAAAAGCCTAATGTTGATTAAAGCAAACAGTGGATAGCTTTCTTGGAGATAATCAGTTTAGATGTATTGAATTTAGGAAAAAAACATGATTCTGAGTTCAATCATGTAAGCATAGAACATTTTAAATTGTGTCGCTATTTCAAACTCAGCATTACACATTCTTTTATAATTATTCTTCATATACCACAAGCTGTGTAGGATTATCCTAGTCCAGGTAAGGGACAGTTTCTAATTATACCTTCATAAATTTGGAGATTTTTCTTAGTAAGTATAAAAGTGTGGACATTTATTGAGTTTTCCTTAGACTTAGATTTGTAGTAAAGTACTGACAATAATTTGAAGGAATAAAATTAAACAGGAGACTCTAAATAGTGAGACTTACAGAAAAATTTATTATTCATGGGAGTATCAGACTTGGTGCAGAGTATTTTTGATGAATAAGATAGCAGTCTCTGGTGGAGGATTGTACATCTTTTCTCACTTTGTAAATCAAAATCAACTGAAGATCTATCTATAAAATGTTCTTGGGTCTAGATTATGGTACAAAAAGTTGCCTTTATTGTTCCTTCTATATCTTTATTATTATATTTCAGTATTTAATTGGCTATGTTAAATAATACAATAAAAGCATTTAAACATTTAAGTTAAGTGTACATTCTTGGAAATAGAAAGAAAAATGAGGACAGTATTATCCCAGTCTCTTAGAACTGCTTTTACTGAATTTGAATAGGGAATTCAAGTCAGTAGGAATGCAATTTTCTTTCCTCTAAGCATTTAATTTGATTGTATTATCATCAGGAATTTTTAAAATGATTGCTCTGTCTTCTTTGCATTAATTCTGAGATTTGTTTGAGAAAATTTATAGTTATCATTTAAGTAATAAATTTGAAAATTAATTTCATTCAAACATGCACTTTGTGATATCTACTGTGTTTACATGGTCTTTCTCAATATAATATTCTCTTTGTGCCATTTATTTTTCAAATTATTCAATGTCTCCATTTGTACTGTTTCTATTTAAATCATGACATATTCTTTTTAAAACAAATGAGATATCTATAAACAAAATAATCAAAATATTACAAAGTGTAAATTAAAAATTTTGAGAAGACATATTCAAGCTGCTACCTCAAAAGATAAATACGTGACAAAAATGTAGAGAATTTATAGACTGTCCTTTTTCTTTTTTCTTCTAGGAATTAAACTGCCTGTATAAATTGCAGAGAACTCTTTCTCTTTTCAAATTTCTCAAAGAGAATTTATAAGGGCAGCTGTGTAACTCTAAGTAATGTATCTCCACTTTCAAAAATACCCAGGTTTTCATGTATGCATATTAATAATTATTGTACATGAAACTAAATGTGATTTCTGAACATGTAGAAGCCTCATCTTGAGGAAAATAATCTATTTTCAAAGCTGTATTTACAAAGGTGTCGGCAATCCAAGAATCAATGAATCAATTCGAATAGCAAAAGAAGTTGAAATTAATCAGAAAAGCAACAGAAGGACAAATGATTTTCTCTCAGCACAACAAAGTAAATAAATTGAAAGCAATATCAGAAAGGCAGCGTGCTATTTTCAGGAGTTGGAAATTGTCAGAGCAGCCCTTTCTAGATTTGCTTCGAGCTGCAGCAGGCTCATTCCACTCACTCATTAGGCTGAGGATGAAAGCAGGCCAGGTGGCTCGTGTATGCAGTCAGAAACAAAGTGGTTTTATCCAAATGTGAGAATGGACAAGGAGTGAAAATAGTTTGTGATCTGCAAATGAGAATGGGACTCCTTTCAAAAAAGATTTTTCACACTGAAAAACAAAATTGGAACATAGAAGAAATTTTTGCTGGCAAACAAAATTTGCTTATTTTGGCAAGACAAGGACCTACCTACTAACAATGCCTTTTCAAGTTTTTGAAAGCTGTCACGTGTAGATTGAAAAAAAGAATATGAAGTTACTATTTGAAGTACTTTTCAACTAATTAATTCTTAATTAGTCCTCATGTATGTCATTTGAAGACAGAGAGACAATTACTTCAAAATAAAACTCTTGTTGCCAATGACTAAAACTGTAACAAGAGTGAAACATGAAATTTTCTGTGTGAATATATATACTATTAATGCATATATGTATAGATATGGCATTTGTATAGACATTTACAATCTGGAAATCATTCTTTTCTTTCACAGTGTCATCAAATAGAAATATTTAAACCACCTGGATTTTAGAAAAAATTAAAATTGAGAACACATCTAATCTGCAAGTTTGTTTGTTGCAGTGTTGACAAAATTTTCTTGTGACTTTATTACTTAATATTTATGAAATGCTTAGTTTTTTCTGGGCCTGGTGGCGCACGCCTTTAATCCCAGCACTCAGGAGGCTGAGGTAGGAGGAGCGTTGTGAGTTCAAGGCCGGCTTGGGCTACAACGCGAGCGCAAGTCAGGCCTGAGCTACATAGTGTGACACTGACTCAAAAAGTAAGGGCCGGGAGTTTGGCTCAGTAACTTAAGTGCCTGTCTGAAAGGCACAAGGTTGTGAGTTCAATCTCTGGTGCCGAAAAAAAAATGCTTAGTTTTGAAGAGAAAAGTGCTAATTACACAGTAAACAATATTTCTGATCCTTATCCCATTAAATTAAAATGGATAGCTTTCATAGGCACTAACTTTGCATCTTTCCTATCATCTCACTCATTATGCAGGGCATATTTATGTTTCCCAGACAGAAATGATCCTTTCTTTCCCCAGCAGGTGATGTAATAAAAAAACAAAACAAAACAAAAAAGGTATGGATATGTTAAATAAGACAAAAATATAAACAGGAGAAAGAAAAATGAAGCCAGAACAGAAAGTGTTTGTAGAAAAAGAGAAAGAGATAACTTAGTTCTCCTCCTTGTTTTAGGTTTGTAATGATGATAATCCGTAAACATTTGGTATTATGGATCATACTTGAAATATCATGGTCATAGAGGACATTTATCTGCAGATTTATTTCATAGTACTGAAATACCTATTTCAAAACAAGAAACCAAGCTTAGAGTCAAAACAGTTCCTTAAAAGAGTAAAAGCAGACACTTAATTAGAATCAAATACTTTAACATCAATGATTGCTAAAAATTAAATAATATTTTGTGGGAATAAATCTGCTTCTAGGGCTATATGGTGCAAGATATATTGAAACCGTTTTTGGTCATTTTTCTGCTTTTTTTCGGTCTTCCTGTCTGTTCTTTGTCAAACTAAATGTACCACTAAATTCCTGATATTGAGCTGTTGAGAATTTCTATCTATTGTAATACTGTATGACTGAATGTTTCCTCTTTCTTGTTTTACATCTAGTTATGGAAACATTTACACATTGCCTCTTTGGCTTCAGTGTAACAAAAAAGACTTAAAGTTTTCCAATAAGGCTGGCTACCCCTGTTGGAATTTAGAGTCCAACTTCCCTGGGTTTAGCATTTAACTATTTGAGATCTCGCCATGTTTGTTGTTGTTGCTATTGTGCTTTGGTTTTATTGCTGTTTGTTTACTTGTTTTTTCAGAAAGCATCTTACTGTATAGAGTAGGCTGGCCTTGAACTCACTTATGTAGCCCAAGTTTCCCTCCCTTGAACTCATGGCCATCCTCCTGCCTCAGCCTCCTGAGTGCTGGGACCATAGGCATGCACTACCACTCCTGGGTTTACCATGCTTTTAAATACAATAGAAATTAGAATTCTGAGGGCTGGGAGTTTGGCTCAGTGGCTCAAGCGCCTGTCTGGCAGGTGCGAGGTTGTGAGTTCAATCCCCAGTGCCGAAAAAAAAAAAAATAAAAAAGAAATTAAAATTCTGTCATCATAACTGGTGAAAATTGCAGTTCTTAGTTTTTCTATAGTTCTTACTGTAAGATTTCTCTCTGTAGAGTAACCTGCCTGATTACTCCACTTCCCTCCAACTGCTCTAAAACAGCTGGCGTGATACCTTCAGTGAATGTTCATATAAATAAACTGTTCATTGTACTTCAGCTTCTACAGATTCTGGAGGAAAAAAGGAATACAAATTACAGCTGCCTTTTGAAAATGAGGAAGAGAGAACTGCAGTGAGAGCAATGGTAATTTAATATTCTATTAATGAGTCTGCCACAACTGCATTTCAATTTGGAAATAAGCTTTAACCTCAGAGTCTCAAATTTCCAAATTTCATGTCAGAACTTTCATTGAATGATTCAGATTGTAGAAAATTGACTGTGCATAAACACTACTTTACTTCAATATATTATAACCATGCCTTTAGAGTTTCTTCAGGGACAAAGAATTTAAGCCAAGAGCAAATATGAGTGATTGAGTATGGATTATAATGAGGTCTCTAACCCATATCTATTGCTTTGTATTTCACATATTCCATGTTTAAGTAGAAACTCACACCCACACACACATGCATGCATACAGCTGTCACAATTCATAGCCAGTATGTATTCAGTCCCCAAGCCATCTCAACAGATTACACCCTGGTTAAAAAGATTGCATTTTGTAGTAACAGGTTTTTTAAAGCATTTTTCTGCATCCTTCTCAAGTATTAAAAGAGTCTTGGTCAGTTCTTCAGAACATATGCATGTGATGGAAACATGTTCAATTAGAAAGAAATATTTCCAAGTCTAAGGGAATGTGAGTTTCTTTCTAAATTTGGTTTTCATTTTATCTGGATTTTGTTAAATACAATTATGACTATTCACTGAAAGCAAAATATATAAAATAAAATGTGCTGTGCAAATACAAATAGAAGTGTTGTAGAGTACTACTATATAATTATCAGTGTATAAATAGTATTGAACTTTAGTAATTAATAGTTTATTATAGTAAGCAAATAGATAATAAGCCATAAAATAAATTAATTGAATACTCTTTTTTCCTAAATAGTTATGACCATTCTTCTTTGTGTATATGTGTTTCTGTGTATGTGCTTGTGTGAATGTGTGTATCTTGGTTTCTCTGGTTGTCAGAAAAAAAATAACTGTGATTTAGTTTTAATTTAAAACAAAAATCTGCCTGGAGCAATTCCTGATTTCAACTCAGTCCGTTGGACCTATGATGTCCTCCAAAGGCCAGCTCTGATTTCAGCATTAGATTAATCCAGTAGTGAAATCATAATTTGAGAGACTTATTAAGAAGTCATAGGAAAAGGAAGTGGTGGCTACTTGAGCGAGGCACTTGGAAGCATCACTTTGGATATTCCTAGTCCCTGGCGCTTTCTCTCTGCTTCCTGACTCATAAAATGAGCAACTTTCCTCTCAGTATCCTTCGGTCTTGAAGTGCCTGTGTCACCACAGATTTGAAAACTTTAGAATCACCCAGCCATGGGCTAAAACTGCTGAAGTCTTCAGACAAATAAACCTTTCTTCTTTGGAGTGGTTTATGTCAGATACTTCCTCACCATGATTAAAAACTAATATACTACTCAAACTATTTTACGTTGGTTTATAAGCTGATTTTTTTTCTGTGTACTGGAAAATACTAATTTTATTAGTGTAAAACATTAATAAAATGTAAATCATATTTCTTTGTTATAATCAAAAGTCTTCCTTTCTAATGTATTATTAATTGGAAAGCAATTTTTATAATAAATGTTCCACCATATCCTGATTATAATTTAAATAGTATTTTTAGCTTAGGTAAAAAAATGCAGCTAACTGTTTCCATGCAAATATATAAGGAAATCAATCCTCACTAACATATTTATTTTTTGGCAACATTAGTATTGTTAGTGATTTAAAGATGTAAATAGAATCTGATGCCATTTAGTACAGTGATTTAAAAAATTCAACAACTGTCAAGAAGCTTTTCGGTTTGTACTGCTCTCAGCAGGGGAAAGGAAGTGATGAGTTTCATTGGAACTGATTTCATTCACTTACTCTGTATAATTCTTAACAGAGAGATGGCTTGTTATTTATCATGGGTAGGCTTTGTGATAAATAATGTTCTTTGTAAAGTGATTTTTTAATTTTCTGAGTGTATTTAATTTGTTGCCTTGGATTTAGTATATCAGCTGCTAGATCAGCCTCTAACCCATTAGCAGGTAAGGGATTTACTACTGCAAAATTTGGCTCTACCAATATAGAGATAATAGGAAAAATACAGTATGGTGTGCTCTAAGCTTTATTTTAGTAACTGCTGTTTTTAACTCTATGGTACTGTGGGATCTAGAAATTAAAAAACATCACATATTTGAGTTAAACTATAAATTGTAGAAACTCAAGAAGTAAAAGAATGTGGGCTTTGCAGTAATTTTTCCTAATGATTGACTGAAACCAACTCAAATCTATGGAAAAATAACACAAATTTTAAACATCTGATCACACGTGTTTGTTTATGAAGTCAGTAACACGGGTACTTAGGTGTAAAAGTTTCAGAGCTGTCTGCCTTGATAAAACTAGATAAGAAATATCTCTTATTTTAATCATTTTTCTATTAACCATTTGCATATTTTAATATGGCTCAATTAAATATGGTAACTAATACTTCAAATATAGTTCAACAAGCCATTGAATAGTAGTTTTAAGAAACGATTTTTCAAATATCACTGGTTCTTTCTCAGATTATGTCCTCCTCCCTATTCCACTGGTCACCAAAGTCTTTAAAGATTTTGTTTAACTGGTTGCTTTCACAACAGCCACAGTGAGGTCGCCGTCTGTCAGGAGTTACTGAACTGCATTCGTCAGCTATCTGACATCAGTGAGATGAACTCTTCAGCTTATTGGCCAGCTTTTCCTCCTGGCGTCAGGTCTTCCCTTCAGTTTAAGCAAATGTATCACTTCCGCAATTGTCTTTCTTCTGTAGGAATTTCCACTTCCAACAGAATCACTTTAGCCTGCAAACTTGTTGTAATGTCTCGCAGTCTGAATAAAACTTAAACCAAAAAGCTGGCTCTCTTTATTCTACCTTCCTCCTGTCACCACCATCCCTTCACGGTAAAACTTTTTAAATTAATTGATCACATCGTCTGTGTTTAATCTCTCTTTATGTTTTGTTTGAAGAACGCTGTAATGGATGAGTATTATGAAAACTCACCAAAAGAGCTATGAGGATCACAAATGATCTTCATGCCACAAAATGAGTACTTCGTTTCCGCAGCAAATAATCGTGTTTTGTCTGCTTCATAGATTTCAAGTAGATCACTTGCAATTGGTTTGCCCTTTCCCTTTGGCTCTTTTTCTTTTTCTTCCTCTATTTTCTCTCTATCTCTCTAACTTCCTAGTATTTGAATACTCCTGTCTTTAGTGTTAGTCACATTCATTTGAAGATTTATCTGATCTAGTTATAAATTTTAATATCTATACTGATGGCTTCCACATGTGTAGCTTCAATTAAGAAATTTCCTACTGAAATTTATACTTCTTTGAACAAATCCCTATTTGAACATCCCTACTTGGAGGACTAATAATCTAATATGATTAATAATAAACATATCTTTCTTACTTAGTATTAATCTAATGAATGTAATATGATTAATGATAAGCATATCAATTTTATCAAGTCCAGAGCTGGAGTGTTGATTTACATAATCTCAACCCATAACTACTTTAATTCTGCCTTTCCAATCTTAATAAGTAATATCTATTTTATTAGTACTAAAGCAAACATGTGAAATTATTTTGCTCCTTTTTTCTTCTTTTATCTCACATTAGTGAATATTAGAGATTCTATCTTTAAAATGTACCCAATCTATCAGGAGGCTGAGGCAAGAGAATCATTGCAAGTTTGAGACCAACCTGGACTACGAAATGAGTTCAAGGCCAGCTTGAACGCATAGTGAGACCCTGTCTCAAAAAGAAAAAAAGAAAGAAAATGTATCCGAAGCATAGCCACTCTGCCATATCCACTATGGTGAAGGCTCAGTACCCAGTAGAGTGTACTTTGATTATTAACAAAATTATTAACAAATGCTAAATTTCCTTGATGCTTTCTAAATTTTTAAAATTTAGTTCTCTGACATTTTTTTTTTCTTCAGGAAGCAGCCAATATGATCTTTTTAAAGCATTGGTTTCCGACAAGAGTGATTTGTCCTTTCCTGGTGATATGTGGCAAGGATTTGGAGACAGATTTGTCAATATCTTTCATTGTCAAAATGGTTGGGACTGGGGGCGCTAGTGAATCCAGGGCAGTGAGTCTGCTGAACCTTCTGCAGTGTATAGAGCAGCTTCCTGTAACAAAGCATTATCTTGACACAAATCTTATTAAAAAATTCTGTTTTTAAATATGTCAAACTTTTTAAGACCATCAAATGGCTTCCTGTCTCTAATTAAAAACCAACATCTTTGAAGTTGTATACAACAGCCTACAACATCTGAACTTTTATGATCAAATTCCCTGTGACATAGCTGATTTCATTTTAATTTAGCCATGGTGGTATTGTTGGGCTGTGTCAAGTAAGTCCTACATCAGGGCCTTAGCAGTTACTTCTGGCAGCTTGGAATTCACTTTATACAGATATTTCCATGATTTCTGTTCCATATTGCCTTAATAGTGAGGAATTCTCAGGATCTCATTTATAAAATGTCAGCCTTCAATATCAGTTTACATAAATATAGCCAGTTCTCTCTTATGCTTTTCTGGTTTTTTTCATAAATTCTGTCTTAATATATCTACTTTAAAATATTTTCATCAGTTTCAAACTTTCATTCAGTGGTACATCTTTTCCCCACTTTCCTTACTTGCAATAGTACTTTGAGTATTTATAAAGTGACCTGGAATAAAAATAGATATTAGATTAATATTTTTCATATGAATGACTCCATAATGTGACTTAAAATTCATGCATATTTATCTATTGAAATATCATTAGATTAAACTTTGATTAGCTTGAATCAAGGGAATAAAGCATCAATTTTGAACTAAAAAATTTTGATTCCCATAGTATTTATTCTGGTTCTATGAAAGTAGAACATCTAATAAGCTGCTTTTCAGTCAAAGGAAACAGTGAACATGTCAATAAAATAGAGATCAAAGGGCACAGGGACTAGTAAAGAAAAATTCAAATGTTCTTTCACTTTCTCTTTTTCTATTGATAAGTAATTAATGGGTTTAGTCCTCAGTTCTTTGATTTACTTTATATCAGTTTCAACCAGTTTCAAAAGGAGCAAATTGGGCAGGGCATGTAGCTCAGTGGCACTGCGCCTGCCTGCCAGGAGCTCTATCCCTGGTACCAAAACAAAAAAACAAAAAGGAGCAAATCACTGAAACGTGAAAAGACAACTTTGTTTAATCAGCAAATCCAGTTAGTAATTTCCCTATGCAAATCCATATGCTGTAAACAGCTAATTGCAGACCTATTGTTGGATTTGATCAGTCAAGTTATCTCATTCCTCCAACCCCTCTCACATTTCCTTCTTCCTGTGTTTCTTTGTTCATTTTGGAGAAATCTGTTATGACATTTTAATTGAAATTACAGAGCACATTGGTATTTCAGTTATCCAAGTTGGGTAAAACCTACTTGGAAAGGAATCTAAGGATGTGGGTAAACAGGAGGGAGTAAGGGGAAGGGGAAATAAAAAAAATATAAAGATATGACACATGTTATGGTTTAAATGTCCCTCCAAAGCCTCTGCAGCCATGGAGGTAGCTCAGTCTAGCATTTGTGATTGGTTTATTGTCTAGCGCTGGGACCAGAGGTGTGAGTGCTGAACCCACCCAGGGGCTGGCAGCCAGCGTACGATATAAGGAAGGGAAGAAGGTGTGCTTTTCCCTTTTGCCCTTTTCGCTCTCGTCTCTTGCAGCCACCATGAATGGCTGCCCCTTAGCCAGGCCACCCTACCTTGGAGTCAGCAGAGTATGGACTGAAACCTCCAAAAACTGTAAGCTAATAAACCTTTCCTTCCTCCATTTTGGATGTTGTCTATTTTGTCTCAGCAACAGGAGAAAAGTAACCAAGACAACATGTAAATGTACCAATAACCTATGATGAATATACATATTGTAAATATTCAAGTAAAAACTTTCAAAAATAAAATATAAATAAAAAGGTAAGTATCATAAGTCATGTTTTGGCTGCAAGTTTAAGTAATGTTATTACAACTAACTTACACTATAAAAATGTGCATTGTGCAGCAGAATATGCTGAAATAAGGAATAAATATCATGAATGACTACATCAGACTCTCAATGATATTCTTAAAGATGCAATACTTCAGTTTTGTTATGTTTTGCATTCTCATTTCTACATTAGACTGACATGCATTAGGATTTAAAATAGACCTGATTGAAGGATCCATGTTGTGTTGTGCTTTGCAGAGGAAAGGGAACTTTCCCAGAGGGTGCATCCACACAGGATATCTTATTTGCTAACTGGTCAAGATTTAGGAAATGTGCTTCTGGCAAAATCAATCATGACTAGAAAGGGGAAGAGGTATGATCTAATGATCCATGGTTTTGTCTAAAACTGAAGGTATAAGTAACATTTTTAACAGATGATTCCATTAGCAAGACAGAATGAGAAAATAGACAATTGATACCAAGATGGCATATGCTACGAGAAATTTGGTAGACTCCAAAATTATTCTATTATTCTTTCACCCTTGTCCCTACTTTGCATACCACTGAGACCTCATTACCCTAGCTGAGTAAAGTTTTACTTTGAAAAGCTTCATATTGTAATAATTCAGACCTTGCATCTGCTAAAATGCATTGTATTCCTAAGTTTACCTTATTCAATTTCATTATATGTTCTTAACATATACAATTTTCTCAATGATGTTGGGGCTTTACTTAGTAGCACAATATAGATAAACTACATATTTTTTTAAAATAATAGATATTATATTATCTTGTATTTTTCTCCTCACTTTCTGAGTGTTTCCATTAGTTATAAGCTAAACTGAAATCTAAGAATGCGATGAGAGACTCATAAATATGACTAATTTGGTTCAACATAGTTTAGGAAACTGTGTCACCTAAAGGGGTAGATTTTGTGATGGACCGAAGTCATAATCCAAACTGCACCCTAGATTTTAAGTTTTAGCCAATTGATGAATTTATGTATGCTCAGTTTCATCAACAAACATGCAATGTGAAAATTCAAACACTCTCATAATGCATGTGAAATGCTTTACAGAATATTTAATAATAAGAAGCAGTTTGTTAAATTATTGTTTTTCTCTTACTATTGATGCTATCATTACTATAATTCCTTCAAAGTCCATACAATCTATCTAAAAATAATCCACCACTTCTAGACATCAGTAAATATATTCTATATATGCTAATAAATTAATCTTAAGCTAAGTGTTGTCGACTATAACTTGTTAAATAATTTACATAAAAGAAAGAAGGAATAACTGTTGAATTAACTCATCCCGTGAGTTTCTCAGCCAATGCTGTTGTGATAGGCAAACTTAAGGATCAATTTAACAGGTTCAGGAACAACCTAGGGGCTTATTAAAGCACACTTCTGGCTGTGCATCCCAGAGGCATGATATTGGGTTTTGTCTCTAGTCCCTGAGTCTTTCCTTTCTGGTCTTTTGCCCCTGCTTTTCTTCCCCTTCACCATTAACTTATGTAGCTTTGTTCCACTGTACACTTCCTTTATAATGCTCTGCTTTGGAGCCAGTTATCTATGAACTGAACCCTCCGAAATGTAAGCCAAATTAAACTCTTTCTCCTTTAAGTTATATATGCATGTAGCATTGGTCCCAGAGATGAGAAAACTGAATAATAAAATCAAAAAGAAAAGTATTTGGTGAAGCACTGTCAATGACTGGAAATAATATTTCTGATTTCTGGAAATCTTATATATCAGATATATAAGAGCACAGGAACTCAGATGCAGAAAAATATAGTAATATGTGTTGCCAATGTGACATAGCTTTATGAAGGTCAATTTTTATATTTTTAGTCTATCATATTTAATTTGCTCTTTTAATTAAAATGTTGATCTATAACCCGAGGTGACAATATTTTTAATAGAAGTAAATGTGATAATGTGGAGGTAACTGACAGGGGGACTTAATTGAAGAAAAGCCTGGAAAGACGAAGGGAAAGTTAATCTTGAAAATGGAATAGAATACTAAGAATACTGTGGAATATTGATTATGAAAACCATCTGATAAATGCCTGGAATAATGTTTTATACCAAGAAAATGTGGAAAAGACTTATTTTATTTGAGCATAATGCATATTTTAACACTATTGCTTTCTTTATATCACTGCAAAGTGCTGAACTTTTTCTTTTTTTCTTTTTTTGGCTTTCTCCTCAAAATGGTCCCTTTTATTACAATGGTCCCTAGTAACTATCTTGATAATAGTAATAAATAGATTGTTTAATCACAAAATAATCATGGGAGAAGTTAGGAAGAAAATTAAAAGAAAAAACAATTTTAAATAAATTAAAATGGTTGGAGATTCCACCTATAAAAATCCTGTGTGGTACAAAAAAAGAATTATCAAATTGAAAGTACATAATAATCAATATATACATTAAAATAGAATTCAACAAAAAACTTATCAAAACATCTCAAGAAACTAGAAAAGCAAGTAAGCCAAATGCGAATTTAGTAGAAGAAATAATGCAGATCATGGCACAAGTAAATGAAATACGAACTTAAAACATCAATGAAATGAAATAGTTTTTCAAAAAAGACAAAAATGGTAAACCCTTAGAAACACAGAAAGAGAGAATACTCAACTGAATATGATTCAAAATGAAAAATTAAAAGTGATACCTGAGTTGATGTATAGTCAGTAGTGAGACTGAAACCATGACAAAAACTTTCTCATCAAAGAGCAGGCTAAATGTACATTGCTTCCCCGCTAATTTCAATGCAAATAATTTACAGGAGAACTAATATCAATTCTTAAGTTATTGAACAAAATTGAATAGAGGAGAATTCTTCCAAATTCATTTATTAAAGTTATAATTGTCTAAATAACAAAAACAACTATGACACAAGAAAGAAATGTATAGGTCAACATCTGTATTGAATATGCATAAAAAATTCCTCATTGAAGCTAAAAAAAATAAATACAACAGAATATTAAAAGTTCTATTTTTCATGATGCATAGTATTCATCCATAGGAGGCTAAAATGGTTCACTTATGGGAGGCAATAAACATGACACATTACAACACAAGAATGAGGGATAAAAACATAATCATCCTGATAGCCAAAGGAGAATTTGTTAAAAATTAATATCTCTTTACAAAAAATGCTAAGTAAAGTAAATACAGAAAAAATGTACTTAATTTACTTAGCTTATACTATAGGATACTAATAATGAACTGGAGTTAAGATTGTACTAAATGGGAAAAATCCAACAGATATCCCTTTAAGTTCTGGGACAAGACATGACTTCTCATTTTAACCACTTTTATTCACCTTAGTTCTAGAAGCCCTGACCAGAATAGTGAGAAAAGAAAAAGAAACAAAGAACACTCAAACAGAAAACAGATTTTCAAATTATCACTATATTCAAATGATATGATTTTATATACAAAATTTCAGAGATAGTATCAAAAGTATGAATGATCAACAAATTAAGTCAAGTCATAGGATATAAAATTAATAAATAAAAATTAGTAGTGGTGCTATATGGTAATAGCAAATTAGTGAAACATATATCAGCAATGTAATTCTATACTACATCTATAAATGATTAAAAAATTAAATTTAATCAAAGAAATGTTTCTTCAATAAGATCTATGAAACATTGATAAGAGAAATCAAACAGGATATAAAAAACAAAAAAGTGTGTGTTCATTGATTGGAAGAAAGAATACTATTAAAATATCAATAATATGCAAAGTTATCTACAGAGTCAATGTAATTCCTAAAAAATACCAACGATTTTCTTCAAAAAACTAGAAAAAAATCCTAAAAGATCACTGTGTTATGTGACCTAAGCCAGGGACAGAAAGAGATAGTACTATATGATTGCACTTGTATGTGGAATCTGAAACATGTGCTCTCATTGAAATTGTGGTTATGGAAGGCTGGGGAGGCAGGCATGGGAGCTCATTCGTGGGTAATAATCATAGTTAGAAAAGGGTAAGCCATGATGCTATGCTGCTGCACATTAGGGTGATGTGCTAGTCAGTTTGTTGTCACTATTACAAATACCCTGAAATGATCAATATAAATATAGAACAGGTTAACTTTTGGCCACTGTGTCAGAAACTTCACTTCATGGCCACTTGGGCCTGTTACTTTGGGTATGTGGTGATACAGTATAGTTTAGGGGGAGTCTTTGATAAAGAATGCCTGCTAGCCTTAATTTGGCTGATAAATGTGGTATTAAAACCTAATATCCCCTTCAAATGGTTACCTACAGTGACCAAATTTCCCTCTAACTCAGTAAGTTTTCACTACCTACCATTACTGTGACACACTCTGGCACTAACCTTTAAAAACACAGATCTTCTATGAACGTCCAAGTTTTAAATAATAGCAGTACTTAAGGAATTACATATTTCAAGAAGGATTTTTTGATTTTCATCATGAGGAAATGACAAATATATGAAGGGTTTTTGTATCTATTAGTATATATTCTGGCTTAAACATTACAAAGTATATACAGTAATCAAAAGATCACATGGTATCTTAAAAATAATTTTCATTTTCTTATGTATCAAGTAAAACAATTTTAGATTTTGCAAAAGGTAAAATTGCAATAACTATCTTGATGAAGATATGGAGTGTTTTTTCCAAAAATTTAATGAGATATTTTAATGAAAATTATTGGAAAGGCGATATGATGCCCTCTAATAGACATGCACAGCTGAATAGATCCTATATTGGGAAAATGCACATTTGGATGATTTGGGACTATGACTGCTGGAAACAGTAGAGAAGATGCAAGAAAGGGAAAAAAGATAGAAGAATAGGTATGAGACTGTGGAATGAAGTAGGACAAAAAGCTGTATTCCTTTTTCTTTCTGTCTGTCTTGCAATTAACTGACACATGCAGTGTCTCAAACCTTTACACTCTTCCTCTTAATTATTAAATGTCTATGAACATTTTTAAAACTCTAACCAGATTGGTATTTCTTTGAAAGCTAATTAAAGAAGACTTCAAGAAGACCAAATTTATCTGACTTTATATTCATCATTATCTGTGTTCATTTCTGATTATCATGCACTGCAAACTGGAGCAAATGATGTGGCTCTCTATTGAAAAATGATGAAATTAGTGCTGACTTCATCTCTGGCACCATTTTAAAACCAACTATACTGCACTACAAGAATATACAAAAGAACAAAGGCAATAGAAACACGCAATGCAGAAGCTCACGTAGATGTCATTAAGGTTCTAAGAGTGAATATTAAATGAAACTATAGTAACTGGTGTAGCAGAGCTGAGAAAGTAAACACCTGTGTCTTCGCAAATGAGCCGTCTCATGACAGTAGGCTATTACAAAACCCAGAGAATCCCAGTTCTATTGAAAGAAAATTAACCTGTAAACAAAGAAAATGTATAGGACTGAATACAGAAACATTGATTCAAATTCCTTTGTTGCAGGCAGTATTCTAAAAATGCAAACTGTCCTGAAGATTTTGTATCCTTATACTGTACAGGGCTTTGTGAGTACGATGAGATATCATCCCTGGGATAGTCCATGTTTCATAGCCAAAAAAAAATTGCAGGCATAATTAAGGCTACTAGTCATTTATTTCAGATAACTGACTCTGTCCTGGGTGATTCAGGTGGTCCTGAATCAATTGCCTTAGCACTTAATGGTGGAGGATTTGCACTTGCTGGAGAAAGAAATGAAATTAAAAATAGAAGTACTACTAGTGTCTTGTGATGAAGGGAGTCACTTGCCATGAAATGTAGCTTTCTTCAAGAGATGAGGTTGGCCTCTGACAGCCACCAAATAAGTCAGTCTAACAAATTCGCAGAAGCAAATTCAACAATTAACAAGCATGAATAGCAAGTAGATTCTTCCTCAGAATCAAGATTTCAGCAACCTGGCTAATATCTTCATCTAGTCTGCAAGACACCATGCAGAGAACCCACTGAGCCTGCTCAGATTTCTGAGCTACAGAACTGTGAAATCATAAATCAATGTCAAGTTGCAATGTTGCTTGTTGCCATTCTGAATTCAACAATGCTATGACCTCCTCCAAAGACAACAGGAAGCAGGAATGTATTGTCTGAGGATGAAAAACTAACATATTGAAACAGATGGAAAATGTGAATATACACATATGTAATTACTGAAACTCCAACTCCCTTCCCAATATTATAGAACCCAAAAGAAAGCATAAGTATAATCTGCTGTAGCGGTGACAGGGGGTAAGGAAATACAGATTTTTGTATTTTAGATGAAAAGGATATATATCTTCTTCTATATCATACAATGAATCTCACACTACAAGGCTGTTCAACTCACCAGGACAATTTTTGTTGTGAAAATGAGACTCTTCTGCTCATCCTGACAATTTATAGTCTTGTATTAGTTCTTGTATGGTGGCAAGGAAGAGGGGTGCGTTTCTTTTCTAACATTATTTTTTGCCTTCAGATAGGGAGAACTACAGAAGTGCAATCTATTTAAGCTATCTTCTTCTCCTCTTTTTATGTGTTTATCTGAGGATGGAAAGGATGATCCATTCCAACAATAGATATGGAAGGAAGTATGACATATGAAACATATCTCCTTTCCTTTATTTTTGGGAAGCGAACAGCAGCACCTAACAACAGATCTATCTCATCAACTTTAAATAGCCTACCACCAGGGTGGAGATGTGAAGTTTTCTCACTAGATTGACTGCAAAGATTTTTAGGAATCCCATTTGAATGAGATAAAAATATTCCCAAATTAATTAAACAGCAGTTGTTATGATATTTCGATTCTCTCTCTCTCTTTTTTGAGTAAATTATTAATGAGTTCAACAGTAAACCAAGATAAAAGTCCCACTGGTATAAAGACAATAAACACGCATTTATGCCATCAACTGACTATGCATAGAGGGCAAAGAACCATACCAAATTTGACAAAGACATGAAACAGTGACATATCATGAAATATATAATTAGGAGAAGATTGTGTATTTATTATTTCATCTTTACCTGACCAGGATAATAAAAGTTACCAGCTGTTCACATTACACTGATTTCTGTCTTTAGCAATTCATTTGTGGTTGAATACTTTCAAATATTGAAGTGGAAACTGTTAAGTAATTAAAGTGCATATTAAAAGATAAACTCCCTACAAATTTGTGTATTGTAATGTTAATTTTGCACTGCTAAGAACTCCATTTTTTTGGTTGTTTCTCTTAAAATGAAAGTCTGCTTTTATTTTGTTTGTTTAATCCTTAAAACAATAGTAGAAAACCACCTGAATTCTTTCAAAGTTGAAACTCACATGAACAACAAGGGTGGATATAAACAAATAAGTAATGTTCAAGAGTGATTCCCTATGAAAGATTTATTATACTTTTTTTTCTCATTTACCATAGCTCAAGTTAGAGAAAATAAGTTTGCCGTCTTATACACGGTCTTTAAAACTTGTTATTTTTAACATTCCTGTGATTTATTTTCATGATATGAGGAGGGATGCACAAAAAATCAGTTTGCAAATATTTGTTTCTTAGTATTTATTTCCCCTTGGAATTTGGAGAAAAACATGCTTTTTAAAAGTCCTCATAATGTGTTTAGGTCCAGAAATTTAGTTTAATGACATAAGTAGTAATGTACAGGTTTTTATGTATTTCTTTTAGAAAGCTCTAGATAGGATATAATTAAATACTTATATGTTACATATAATGTTACATAATAATATATTCTTTATTAACTCTCTTTCCAAAACTACATTTTTTAGCTTCTTTCCATTAATGGAACAAATGATAGAACCCAGGGCTTTCACGCTGAGTTACATCTGCTGCTCGTTTTTTATTTTTTGCTTTGAGACAAGCACTCACTATATTGGCTAGGCTGGACTGAAAGTTGTGATCCTCTTGCCTCAGCACCCCAGAGTTCTGGAACTACAGGCATGTACCACTGGGCCCAGTTTACTAGCGAGGATAAATCAGAATAAAGTATCACACCTACTGTATTCCTACGTCATTTCACATCTTCGTGTGGAGCTCCATAGCAACTCCAATCCAATTAGATTGCAAATATTTGTTCACCAAAATATCTTTTGAAATCTTTTTGTTAAGATGAGTGACTGCTGCATTATTTACTTCTCATTATATAACACTATGCTATGTATGGACAAAATTGTATATATATATATATATATATATATATATATATATATATATATATATTACTGAATTGTGTGCGGTAAAGAGATTATTTAAAATACCTTGTTTCAGAATCTTGTCTTTGGTCCACAAAGGATACAAATTAGGATAGTAGTAGAAATAACTAAAATGATATTAATCAAGATTAAACAATAACCAGGAATATTTTCATTTTATCCAGTCTTCTGTTATTAAAATACAAATTCACGTGGAAAATTAACTTTTCCTGTCAATGTAATTCCTATTTACTGTATTTTTCTCTATAAAAACAGATGGAACAAAAATGTGTGCTTGTCTAGATTTTTGACAAGTGCTATTTCATCAATACAAAACACAAAACAGATGATGCATACTTATATTCAAATAGCACATTTAGCAGTTAGAAAGAAATATACATTTGTTCATTCTATGATATCTATATAACATTGAGAATAAATTGTAAGTTGTCTGTATTGTAAATTAACATAAATTATATTTGTTAGTGTTCAATAACTTTAAGGCAAGTATAGTAAACGACTGTAAGATAGATAATAAAGCACATACAAAACAGTTTCACCCCCTACAGGTCATGTATAATTGACAATTCAGAGATAAATGTGATGTATAAGAGGGTATAAGAAATTTATATTCAATTTCAAATACTAACAAATATGAAAATATAATTAAAAGAGTTTCAAAAGTACATTATCTCTGTGTTATGTAATTTTATAGATTCCAATTAGTTTTGTTGGGTGTTACTGTATAACAGTCTACTCCCATAATTTTTAATGTTTTATCAATTTGCTTTTTTGTGATTGGTTGTGCTATTACTTGCTTACTGAGGATTATAACACTGTAGACTCATTTTATAATCATGTTCTCATGTAGTCCTAGTGATGGCTCTGCAATTTTGCCTTGTCATTCCCATTTTATAGATGAAGAAACGCTTAGCAAGAGTGTGAGTAGATTGCCTGGAATCACTTAGTGGGAAAATGACTCAGTCCATTACATCAAGTTTACTTAGTTCAAACTCAGAAGTACTTTCTTTTAGCTATCTCCAAGATGTGAAAACCCTACTTTTCATACTAAGACAAAGTTTTTTATACCAAGGGAAATACTAAAATAAAAATAGAGCTTACCGACTAAGGCAAATTTAGTTTTCCATATTTAATCAGGAGATAATGTCAAAATAAATAAGAAATTTATATCATTTAAGAATCAAAAAATAAATGACTCTATTTAAAATGAGAACAGACCTTTGTTTCTCAAGAAGACATTAAAATGCACGGAAGGTATTTGAAAATGTGTCCAACGTAACTAATCATGAGGAAAACACAATTCAAAATCATGACAAAACATCACCTCACATCTGTTAGAGTGATTATTATTGAAATTCAAAAAAATTATTTACAGTTGTATGGAGAAAAGCAAATTTTGTTTGTTATTGACAAAGTTATATAACTAGTATGGGAAATGTCATGGAAGTTCTTTAAAAAAAATTAAAGACAAAACAACCATGTGACCTAGCAATCTTTCTAAAAAGAATACACTCAAGAAATAAAATAGCAATTTGTGGAAGTATCTGCCCTCTATATTCAATGCAAAATAGCCAATATATGAAATCAACATAAGTTTTGACACTTATGTAAAATCTTTAAATTCTGTGGAGTAGAAAGAAATTGTAAGATGATTATTTTTATAATGTATTATTATTTTATAGCTTTTGGGATCCAAAGAAACCATAAAATCTCAGGAATTAGATCCTCGGGGGAAGAATCATTGAAACTATCTGTATAAAAGAATTCAAAAAAAATTTTTTTCCACAATACATACAGAACTGGCCAGCAAATCTCTCACTAATCAATTTAAATTATTATGTACATATATACAAAGAATCATATCACAGTGCATTTCAAAATAGTCTCAGTATTAGAGTTCCAATTTTAAAACATATTCTGTATCTATGTAACTTTAGTATGGTACTACTTAAGATCAGAGATATCATATGCAAATCTTCTAAATAGACTCTTACTTCGCAGATTTCTTAATATTTTGAGTTCCATTTAAATAAATAAAAATTTCAAAAAATGATTGTTCAAAGATCTTGAGGTTTTTCAAGAATGAATGCCTAGCTAGAGAGTATCCAGGCAGCCGTAGGTTTCTGAGGTCACTCTGGGAGATACAAATATTGTCATTCCCAGACACTAACAAGGAATGAAATCAGGAAATTTAAAGATATTTGGCACCAAATTTAAGGTTCAAAGAAATTTCACTGAGACAACAAATCAATATAGATGTCAGTTTTATAAATGTACCTCGAGGTGTGCTGGGAAGAAACTCCTAGCTTGTGAATATTTAAGATGAATTTACCATGGATAGCAATGTTGTTAGAAGGGCTTTCTTAATGTGTATTCCCTCAATCTTCCACCAAGATGACAGCATTAGCCTTATCCCTTGGAAACTGGAGTAGGTGCATGACTAGTGTCCTAATGGCATTGTGTACCAATTGAATAATTATAGGTTTTACATTATTCTACTACAGAAGTGAAGCTATGTTACCTATGCATCCTTATCTTAGTCTACTTGTACTGCTCTAACAATATACCACACACTGTGTGATTTTAAGAGCAGAAATGTATTCCTCGTAATTTCTGGAAGTTAGCATATCCAGGATAAGGGACTGGCTGATTTTGTTGTTTTGTGACAGTTGCTTTAAGCTTGCAAGATGACACAGTCACTGTATCCTTTGAAAGGGAGGAATGCTATTTTCTCAAATGGTGAAAGAAAGAATGACAAGTAAAGCAAATGCTGAGTGAAGTTTCTCTTATAAAGGTCTCTTATAATGGTGTTCTTGAAGAGCAGAAATATCATGGACTAATTAATTCTTAAATGCTCCATCTCTGAATATTATATCAGGCATGAAATCTCAGCTCCTGAGCTGAAGAGAGGGCATATTCAAATCATACTGATACTCAAAGCAGATTAAACAAACTCAACTCATTTTTTTGCCTTATAACAATTCATAGTAAATATAGCAAGCCAAAATTGCTGGTTTCAATTGTTATTTTTTAATGATAAGTGTCATCTAAATTTTCTCTCTTTTAGCTATGAGTGATAAAATTCAGAACATTTCCTAATGTATCTTATTTAAGTGAAATCTTTATTTGACACATTTAAATTGTTATAAGAATTTGAGAATTCTAAGACTATCCTCTCATATACTTATTTAAGTACATTTATGTTTATTTACTGTGAATTGTTAAAAAATAAGCATTATCTAAGAGTAAACCAATAACAGAGGTATTTTGTTAAAAAAAATTTGATCCATGGAATAAAATTTAAAGCCATCATGAGAGGCTCCAGTTACACAAACTTGCTTTAGCAAATCCCGCTGAGCTAACTAGATATGCAGAAATACCAATGGCTGATCTGTGTATGTATTAAGAAATGAAAATTTGGGAGAAATCCTTCAGTGAAAAAATAGCATCAGCTTTGTAGTTTTGAATCATTTTGTAAAAATTTACAGTGCCAAATATACAATGAAAATGCTAATTACTTTTCACTGACAATTAATTAAGCTCTCCTATATTTTAAACTTTTAAGTGCACTGTATGTTAAAGGTCACTTAATGACTAACTCTAATAATATATTGTATATCTGTGGCATGCATAGAATCAGAAATCTTTCTAGACACTGCCTCATCAACCTTGCACGACACAAAATATATGTTGTTTTGGAGAACAACCATATTTATTATGCAGTCTACTTCTGCAATTCAAAATTTATTGAAGTTTCCTAGACTAGAATCCATAAAATATCTTTGAATATCTCAATATGTCATACTAAAATCAATGTAGTCGTCTGTTTTAAAAAACGTACATCATTTTATATAAGTTGTTTTTCAATATTAGCATTCTAAAACTGTTTGTTTTTGATAAGTTATAAACCATGAGTTTATACTTACCCACATCGATCTATTTAAGTTTTGAAAATAGACACAGTTTCATAAAGTTTGAAATTTCAGAGCATTTTTCAGACAGAAAAAGTTTCCAGATCAGTAGCCTTGAGGTGGGTAGGATGGGATGGATTGTAATTTGCAGATAAAAGCAAATTCTTCATTTTCTACTTGATATATTCTTGATAACTCTTCGTGAATTTGCTCCATATTTATTGCCTCCTCTCTTAGCTTCTCGTGGTTGTGACAAAATAGCTGAGAAAAACAACTTCAAGGAGAAAATATTTATTGTACTTTACGATTTCTCATAAAATTCATGGGCAATTCATGGCAATTTCCTTGGTCAGTTGCCCCCATTCTGGCCCCGTGGTGAGGGACAGCATCTCACCGGACATCTAGTGACCAACCTGCTGCACAAGGACTCACTTCCTAAATATGCATCACTTTTCAACAGCCATTAAATTTCAAACCCCTTGTGGATTTATTCATTGACAAGTTCAGAGCACTCAGGATCCAATCACTTCCCCAAAGCACCACCCTGGAACGTTACTGCAATGGGGACCAAAATTTGAACACATTAGACTTTGGGGTCTATTCTGTGTTCAAACCTAACACTTTCCCTAGCCTATCATTTTCTTTTTGTACCAAACATTCTGATACTAACTTAGGATATTTGAGCTCAGTATATTACAGACATGACTTCATGACCTGATGTTTTTGTGACCTAGTTAAGTTTGTGACTAAAATATCTAAAACAAATAAACATTGTTAAACCCATTTTTTGAGGCACCAATTATCAAGAAAGATTTGAAAATTTTAGTAGTTATGCATTTGAATGTATGTATTTGATACATTTAGTGCATTACACACACACACACACACACACATTTCTTTGTGCAGGCAGTTTTATATGTGCATACACTTACAGGCACCCACACACATGCATTAGTGTGTTTAGGTTGCTTTAACAAAATTCCATAGACAATGTCTTTTAAGTCACAAAAATTAATTTCATACAGTTCTTTAGCCTGGGAAGACAAATATCAAAGCACTTGCATATTCAGTGAATGGCAAAAGTACCTTCCTGATTCATTAATAAGACTTTTTCTTTGTGTCTTCAAATGGTGGAAGCAAAAAGCAACTCTTTTGGGGCCTCTTTTATAAGGGAACTAATCCCATCTATAAGGGTTTTATGTTAAAATCTAATCGTCTGTGTGAAGACAGTAAGAGGTGAGGCTTTGAGGGAGGGATGATTAGATTGTGATAGTAGAGACCTCATGAATGGAGTAAGTATTCTTATAAAGGAAATCCCAGAGAGTTTCCTCACTCTCTTCTAACTCATTCTCTTCTAGCAGGTCCTCCCAAGAAGGTAATGATTCTGACTGCCTAACCTTGGGCTTTCCAGCCAGCAAAAGGATGAGAAAAATTTTCTCTTGTTTATAAGATACCTAGTTAAAATATTTTTATTGTAGCCTAAGATAAAATCACATTGGAGATTAGATTTCTATTTGAGAATTTGGAAGGAACACAGACATTCAAATACTTATTATTTATTCTATTCATATATATATATGTATGTATACTGATAATATGATTATTAATCCTATGTTCATTGACCTATTGCTTAAAAAATAATGATCATAACCCAAAATTAGTAGCTTAAAACAGGACACATTTGTTATCTCATGGTGGATAAGAAGTCTAAGAGTTCCATTGTTAATGTTTCTCTCAGGGTCTGACAAAGTTACAATTGAGGTGCCAGTTGGTCTATATCATCATTTTTAGGCTTGTGTAGGAAAGAATCTACTTCCATCCTCAAATTTTTGGCAGTTTGTTACATGTTCCTACATGACAGAGATACTGTGCTTTTACAAACGTTTAGCTGGTTACCACCTTAAAATCCTAGAGACTGCTCAGTGGTCCTAGTCGCTAAGCTCATTTCTTATTATCTATGACACTACTGTTTACTTCATTGGTCTAGTAAGGCATATGTTTCACTACATTTTACTGAGGTGACATATAACATAATCAAAGCAAAAAGGTGGTATCTATTTTCTTGCCCTGTAATATAACCAACTTGAGAGATTTGTCATGAGGGAATGACAAGGATTTCCTATACTTACAAGAATGAAACTCCTCAAAAGTATGGATACTAGAAGGAAAGATGCTAAACATCAACTTAGGGTTTTTCCATCCACAGTATATGTGCTAGTCAGTTATCTGTTACTATGACAAAAATCCTAGGAACTCAATTTAAAAAGTTTTATTTTGGCTCACAGTTTTGAAGGCCTTAGTCCGTTAGTCCAAATTGGTTGTTTCCTGGTCCTCTAGTGAGACTTCTCCTGGTATCTGGAGAAGTAAAGAAAAACAGAGAGGAAGACCGTGAGCCACAGTCAAATTCCCAGCCACATCCTAGAAACCTAACAACTTTCATTAGGCTCTATCTCTTAAAAGTTCCACCACCTCCCAATAACGTGAGGGTTTCAGCTAATGGACTTCCTGGGAGAACATTTTGGATGCATGTTAGAGCAATGCAATAGAATCATTATCTTAAATTGGTGATTACAGTGACACACTTTAAAATAATCTCTTTTCAGCAAAAAGGAGTATAGAAAATTATGAGTCAAATAATTCCATAAAGTGTCAAATAATTCCATTATGCTACGCTTGAGGTACCTTCTGCATTTTCATAGTCAGAAGGTAAAAAACAACAGGGCCATCATTCTAAAATGTCCGTTGTAGATGTGCTCACACTCTATGAATTCCTGCAGAGATTATTATAAATAATGCAGAAAATGGGTCTTCTTAGAAAACTATGAGTACCTCTATGTTAGATTTGTTTCAAAACTCTATCAAAGTGTAGAGTACAATCATGGTCAGATAATATTTTAAAAATTTTATATTGATTTTTCACTGCAACTAAAAAGATCTCACTAAAAATATTTTATGCGATTTGACCTATTTCAACTTACTCACAAACCTTAAAAAGCAGAAAAGATAAATTATACAAATAGCTTCTTTGAACATATGCAGAATGCCTAAGTCACTTATACGTTAAATTTCAGAGTAAATTTCTTGAGACTGGACATAAGATTTGCCATCACTTTGGAAGTGTGATTATGTAGAAATGATGTAATTGAGACAATGTTGCTGAATAATACACATTTTTGTAGGAAATATACTAAAAACAATCATAGCCAGTTAGTTATTCACAGTACTTTGAATATTTCATATATTTCCTCTTGTACTTTGTTTTGTATAAAGACTTTCTTACTAATCTAGTTGCTGGGAATTGAATTAATCTATTGATTACAAATGTGCTTCTCAACATAATTAGTGTAATATTCCTCTACATTTACTGCTCGTTTAGACATATAAGTAATTTTCTTGATAAGTTCAGGTTGACTTACTTTTGAAATTCTAAATATAGAAAAAAAGTTCTAGCGGTAAAATGCCTTTAGCAAAATCAAATAAAAATCTATGTAATTGCTCTGAATTGGAAACAGGGGTACAGGTCTCTTTACAGATACAAGCATAGATAAATAAAGTATAAACTACTAATGAGCAGTCTTAAAGCACAGAAGAAGAAAATGAGACATTTTTCTTTATTATTTGCCCCGACAGAGAGGAATATTAAAGTGACTGATGTACATATCTTAAGAGGCATTTGGGTGTATGCTTAAAGGTAAATGAACTCAATAAATACGTGGATAGGGCATTATTATTCTATATTCTAGGCAAATCACAACTTCAGCTACAAATAGTCATTCAGAATTTATTTTCTCCAATTTCAAGTTAGGACAAATGTTGAATTACCTTCACAGTGTTATTTAGATGATAGGAAGGACTTACTAATTTATATGTTTTTCATGTTTGAAAAACCTATTGACCATTTGCCAATGATAAGAAATCTAATATTTGCCTAAGTGTAACCAGGCTCTAAAGAGGAATATCTCTGTATGTTTTGGGAATTTTCCAAATATTGGTCTCTCTCCATGTTTGCTGGGAGGAAAAAACAAGTAATAAAACAATTAGGCTTTTGACTACCATTTTTGTAGGTTTGATTTTCTGGCATTCTGTTTTCTTAATTAATATAGATTCATTAGCAAAGACATATCATTACATAAACTTTTTGAGAATTTGAATTTGAATTTCCATCTTGTTAATTCCACTGCTCCCAAAAAATAAGCACTGTACTTTTAGTTCTGGCTAATTGAAAGCATCTAGAATTGTCTTGCCTGCTTTGAAAGTTGCTGATGCCAACATGAACTCATGTTCCTCATGTCCAGACAAAATTAAAGTGAAAAATAATAAAGGAGAGCTTGTGGCTGTCTCTCTGAGATAAGTGCTATTTCAAGGACTTTGTAAAAACTCACAAGAAATTCATTCACATTCTCTGTGCGCCCCATGCTTTGAATGCCACACATACATGCACATATTTCAGCCACAAAGTTTATCTTTAACATTCTCTAATACTGCAGCAATTCAGATAAGATGCTTCCCAAAGAATACTTCCCCAGCAACTGCATCTGCACCAACGAGCTGTCACCACTCCTACCTCCAGTCTCCAAGAACAGTGACATTTTTATCTGTGTAGCTCATGTGAATTCTTCCCTTTTAGCTAATAAAAACTTCCCCTAGCCTCTACCTCCTTGAACACGCCCACAATTTATTGTGTCACATGTATCACAAATACAATGATTTGCTATTACCAGACAAAATTGTGATTAGAGAATTTCTATCTCTATCTGATTATTACCACAGTTCACATTTATCAGTGAACAATATATTTCTGAGAAATGATAAAGAATAGCAAAGTTTGAAGATTTTCAGGATGAGTTGAACAAAAAAGGATGCTGAGATGAAAAGCATTGTGAAGATAGAAGCTGTGGGTTTTAAAGACTTTTAGTGCTTCCTTACAAATGATAAAGAATAATTTGAGATTATTTTTTGCCTGCTGTGGAAGATTTCATTTAATATTAGATCCAGTGGGAAGAATGTTTGAAGAGTGAGAGTAGCAATTAAAGCGAGGATATATTTAATATTTCAGAATCAACATTATAAACAATTTTACATGATAATGTTAATTTTAAAAATAGTATTCAAATTCTTTTTCCTTCTGTTTAGGAGCTGAAGATATTATATTCTTAGTGTGGAAAAGGAAAATTAAACATAGGTCCCTATATTTGTGCTGTATGTGGTTTTTCCCCTAGATTCATTCAGCAATAGGTATTCCACAAGTGTTTAGTGGCTTCCTTCTCCATGAAAATTACTTTTTATGTGTTTCTAGGAATAAAAGAATGCTGAAATAACAGCCTAAATCTTGAAAAAGAAAGGGAAATGTTGGTCTCATTCTGTATCTTTCCCACATAAGTAGGTTTAAAGGAAAGCTATGTACATTTTATGGTAGTAGCTTAAGGGTTGACAGTCACCTATTATCGATAATTTTTCTCTAAGTTCAAACAAGTTTTCCACTGTATTTTTTTTCAGTACTTTGACTTTTATTTACAGTGTTACTAACAAGAATATTAAAAAATCTTTGTTGACTAGCCACTAGCAAATTTCATTGTTGAAACACTATAGACAGTGCTTAAACAAATCTCGATGGAATCACTTACTGAAAACCTAGGTGGTGTATTATACCTATTGGACTACAGATGGTAAGAGGTTGACAAAAACATTGATTTATCACATCATATTTTAAAATTGTTTTATATGTTTTGTAATAAATTTTAATATATACTTATATATATATTTATATATGAGAGTTAAAATATTTTATTTTTTTATTATATATACACATATGCATGCATATACAAATACATATATATATATATATATATATATTGCATTGAAAGTTGTACTATTGTCATTGCTACTGTTGGTGCTGATTAAATTAACTCATAAACATTGTTTTAATCCATCTGGGTTGGTAGAATATTAGTGCCATACACTCTGTAGTCTAAGCAACATTCTTTTTTCACAGTTCTGCATGCTTGGATCTACAAGTTTTGTTATCTATATAGGGCCCTCTTCATGCTTCATAGACTTCCATCTGCTTTTGTGCTCTAGCATGGAAGAAAAGTCACAAAATATCACCTGTAAAAGAGAATGATTCCCATTCATGAGAATGTTATCTTCCTACACAACCTCATCATCTCCAGGTCCATCTTTTGGGTGTTAAGGTTCTCAACATAAGAATGTGAGAAACACAAACTTTCAATTGATAGCAATGGATTTGGTGAGTAAGTATGTAAGATAGAGATATGACATTATGGTACTGGAGAATGGAACACTCGTGTGTTGCTTGGATGACTGCCAGACTGATTTGGTACTTACAATGAAAATCAGTTTGAATGACTTTATGGTAACAGATTGCATGACAACAAAAGGAATGTATTCAAATAAGAACATTCTTTCCTGAGTAGTTAAAATAAATATACACATTTCAGAAATGAAAAATACTAAGATAGTTTTTCAACAGATGGCCTTACCCTTTTATGGGGGACCCTAAAGGACATCGTATATCACAGAAAACCCACAACACTGCCAACCCTTAAAGAAGAAATTGAAAATGCTTGTGTAGCAGTCTCAGTGACCAAGGCTACTCAAACAGCAGCTCACTGCACTAATAAATGTCTGAAAGTTAATGGCTGCAGCTTTGATAGCCTTTTCTAATTGCAGAGGCTGAAGGTAACTTACATTAATCTCATGATTTCTCAATAAATTTAGTATTAAAATGAGTGCACAAGTTTTTCTTTTCCTCAGTTTTATATATATTCTTTGGGCAGACTGTATAATCCTTATGCTCACTGATACATGTAATAGGTAATATTTAAAGCTGCAGTTTCTTCTGTGGGTTTATTTTGTTCTTTGTCTCTATACCTAATAAAAAATGAGGTGAGCGTAGGTCTCAGTTTGCCCAGGAAATTCTCTATTCACTACTGTCTTCTTGGTGTATTTTTCAAAATTAAGGCTTCATTGCATTCTCAACATCTCTCTCATGTAGACTATAAACCTAGACTAAAATTAAAACATTTTTCCACTTTGATAACTTCCAACACCAAGCAAAAAGAAACATGTAGTATATTTTGAATATGTAAATGCTACAAGCAATACATAATCCTGAAATTTTTCCTTAAAAGTAGATTTTTTAATTAGAGTTATACATGACCAGAATTTTTCTAACATTACATTTTCCTCAGCACATTTTATGTT
Organism: Dasyprocta punctata; assembly: GCA_004363535.1. Taxonomy (NCBI): domain Eukaryota; kingdom Metazoa; phylum Chordata; class Mammalia; order Rodentia; family Dasyproctidae; genus Dasyprocta; species Dasyprocta punctata. Next base: position 54,304 of record RJWM01010912.1, read on the forward strand.
TGCTAAAACATAAATAAAGCCAAAGGGAACCTAGAGGTTACCTTACCAATATTTTCACCATATTCTTAGTTATCTGAAGGATAAAATGGGTCAATGTTTGGGAAGTACTGAAATGATTACAGAACATTTCAGAAATGAAACTGAATTTGAAAGAGATAAAGTGACATCATTTGGCCAGCTGTAACAGGGTCAAGACTACACATCAATTACTTTGACCTGGTCAATTTGTGTTTATGAACGAAAAGAGCCTTTAATCATTACAGAGTAACTGAACCATAGCTCTGCATAGTATTCCAAGAATACAAAATCTATAGATAGCCTCAAAAAGTATAAGACATATGAAAAATAATTCATCATAACTAAACTCAGTGTTTCAATAAAATAATTACAGTGATGTATAGCTTTAGCTTTTCCGTTGTATGTAGGTTGTTAATTCTATAGCCTGGCATTAAAATGGACTATAAATGAGGTATTTATTTTCTCTTAAAATAAAATTATTTCTGAGCAGAATTCCTTCTTAGGAAGCCATTTAATTTTACCATGTGCTTTAATTTAAGTTACTCCCAGTCTACTTCTCTTTTAATTGTTTCAAAATGCTGTATTGAGATTAATTTCAGCAGAACTAATGTGTATAATTGAAATGAAGACATGAAATCAAATTATTACAGGCTTATGCAATATTTAAGGAAAGCAGCTTAAATTGAGGAAAAGCAGAATTAAATACTGTGAATTATTGAAATGTATAAGTTAATTCTTTCCTACTGTGTTAAGTAAAGGGATTGGCATGAAATACTTAGTTCTGAATTAACGTGTTCAGGGTTTGCATGAGGAGAACTTGAATGAGCAAGGACAGCTCATAAAGGAATGAAACAATCACTGTTCTTCAGGGTTAGTAGGAACCCTGACATTATCCTTCTCCTTCTTCATTAGTTTATTTTACTGCTTGTTATTTCATTTTGCAATAGTTCTATTTATTTATTCTTTTTGTCGAGGAAACGGCACACATTTTTTTCCATGTATGTAATTGCACAACGGCAAAAAGGTGCTAATTTGATTCACTGCAGTAATTTTCATTTGAATTCAATTGAAATAGCCCTCGAACAATAACCAATATTAAGAAGAGAAGTTTAATAATGATAAGGCATTTGTGTGCTGTGTATACAGCAGAAAAGTCCCTCGAGAAGGGAAATACACTTGGACTTGTCAGAGACTGGAGAGAGTATAAAAGGGGAGGTGATTGCTAATGGATATAGAATTTTTTATTTTTAATTTTATTTTTTTTTCTTGAGACAGGATCTCGCTATGCTGTTCAGGCCAGCCTTGAACTCACTTGGTAGCCCAGGCTGGTCTTGAACTTGCAACAATTCTCCTGCTTCAGCCTCCTGAGTAAAGGGACTACAGGTGTGTGCCATAGAATATTTTTTATAATGGAAATATTCTAACAGTATATTTTTGAGATATGTGCACAATTTTATGAATATATCAAACTCACGGAGTCAAAGAAGTTGTACTTGTTTTGAAGTAAAATCAAATGATATATTACCTTTTTACTGATAAAAAAGAGTATCAAATCTTACAAGTACTTAAATTGTTTAAGCCAGTACACCTGTTTCTGAAAAGACTGTGTGAAATAAGTGACACATACATTCAGGTAGAAAGTTATAACGGCATTTAAGGCAATACTATAAGAGAACTCATATGATTGGTGCTTACAGATAGAATTCTGAAAAAAGAGAATAAAAGAAACATAACTGGTACTGTCTTTGGGTTTCCAAAAACATGCCAAATGTAATCACAAGTCATTTATGTAAACACTGTATGCAACTTTTCAATGCATCTTATTTCATATGTAGCCATCAGTTTGTGAGATTTATAAAATAATTTTAAAGATAATTCCACAAAGATGTATATGAACCAATGTCCTAGTGAATGAAAAGTGTAATGATTTTACATCTGAAAATTTTAGATGTAAGGTATGTGCTAATACGTACTAGATATCATAAAATTTGATTAATAATAAAGTATATTGAAAAATCTAAAGCTAAATTTTTGGTCATAGCATGCATTAAGCTCTTATAACTGCTGGAGAATAATTAAGTTTCTGCTTCGATTTTGAATAGTTTTATGAAGGGGAATAGATGGCAGAGTTGTATTGGGAAATCTTAAATTTTGAGAAACTTACTCCACCTATTATTGATGTAGCTGTTTCTTTCATCACATTTGAACATCTTCTAGCCTGAGATTCTTAAAGGATTTTTCAGAACTTGCAACATCACACGTTTAACTTGGAGAGGGGAAAAAGAAAGAATATAATTTTCCCAGGATAGTTTTGTCTTCAGTATGATGTAGATCAATTAATAGTAATTACCGTAGCATTTTCCTTTGTTAACAATATATCAGATTTTTGCTGAAAAATATACTCATCCTCTTCCTTAATATCCCATGGCCACTTTGAATGAAGTTCATCTTCATCAAGACTTGCATATTTTCTGAAATAATACAGTTACACCATTAGCTATCGATGGTAACAGGTCATGTGTTTTGGGTCTACTATATATTTCACTTGAACTAAGACTCCTTCTGAAAGTCTCCCACTTGTAAAAACTTTTTATCTTTCTCCAAAGTTTTCTTCTACTCTATGCTGAGAATAGAATTGTAACAATTGTACAGTGCTTGACCCATTCACTGCTGATTGCCATAGTCAGAGTAAGTCTGAGTCAATAAACTGAGTGAAGTAGAGGTCATTTTTATTGATTTTACACATAACTTTTTAATGCAGTTTCTTCTTGCATTTTAGATCTAACGTGGGAAACAAGGTTAGAAGATTCAAAATATGTTAAATTGCTCATTGTGTATGAAATTGGTAGTGTGAATAAAGTCACTTTTTATTTGGTATCACATTTCACATCATTTGAGCATTCTTTATTTGTATTTATGTTGACTATGTGTTTGTATGCGTGCTACAGCAATAAAGAATTATGTGCTAATCTTTTACTGTAGAATTATGACAAAGCTTTTAAAAATTAACTTTAACAAATATGGAAGGAGATTCTCACAAAGGCAAAAGTACAACGTAATAGAACTGCAGGAATATCTGAAATTTCTAGTATCCTAAGATTTTTCTTTGCAAATTATTCAAAAAATAGCATACTAATATCTTAACATTATACACATATTTTCTAAAAATTTCCTCATGTGATTTTACATTAAAATGTCAACTGCACTAACATTTTTGATATATCATGTTATGTTACTTTAAAAAGCATATAATCATAGTAAGTTTTAGATGAACTTTTTCAGTTTACATTTCTATGCAAATCTGATTTTATTACTGTTCATTACTAGTATGTCTCATCCATTAAATTTCACATGCTGCATTTCATAAAACTGAACCCTTAAAAATTAACATGAAATATTGAATAATAATTTTTTGAAAAATAATAACTGAAAAATTAAAATACTCATGTATTTCACATCCTCATAAAAGATAGATTACTCTGCATCCTGCTGTTCTGTTTGTTATAACTGGCTATGAAACCATAGTGACCTTCATAAATGAACACTCATGTCATTAACTTCTAAATCAGCTTCAGCCTCACTTTAAATCTGTAACTTTCAAACTATGTTTTATCATCCAAAGCATTACATGTCAAAAATTACATTATTTTTTTGCCAAAGCTTATCTACTTCACTCCAATGATAAATCCTGCCTCCAAGATTGGTAAATTTAAGTTGAAATTTTATTTCTTTCACTTAGTAAGTGTATGTATTACCTTGTACCATTATTTTAATTTTTCAAAGGCCAGATTCCTGATTGACAAAATGGTGATAAAAAGCAACACCTCATATCCTTCTTCAGGGAATTAAACAAAAATAAAATATATAATACCATCCAACAAAGGATCAATAAATGTTAGATATAATTATTTATAAACTCAAATCCTGGCTAATTATTTCTTTTTTTTATTTTTATTTTTTGTTGGTACTGCGGATCAAACTCACAACCTTGCACCTGTCAGGCAAGCACTTAAGACACTGAGCCAAAGTCCCAGCCCTCTTTTTTGAGACAGGATCACACTATGTAGCTCAGGGCGGCCTTGCTCACATTGTTGTAGCCCAAGCCAGCCTCGAACTCACAATGCTCCTCCTACCTCAGCCTCCTGAGTGCTGGGATTAAAGGCATGAGCCACCACACTAGGCTCTAGTTGAATATTTCATTAACTATTTCTATTCACTTTTAGAAGAATATATGTTTTATTATCTTAGATATACAATCCAATTATGTTTCCTTTAAAATATATTTTTTACCTTGCAATTGAAACAACTAATTTGTTGCTAAGGTACATTTATTTTAAGTAATTTACATTTTCTTTTTTTTTTTGTGGTACTGGGTAATGAACTCAGGGACTTGTGCATGCTGGACAAGCATTCTACCACTGAGTTACATCCCCAGCGCAGTAATTTACATGCTAATTTTTAATCAATTCAAATAACGTAATAATTACATTTTCTTCTGAATCAAAAGTATGCAACAACTATTAAATAAGAACTATTATAATCATTAAAATTTGCAAAGCAGGGCGTGGTGGCGCACACCTTTAATCCCAGCACTTGGGAGGCTTAGGTAAGAGGAGCGTTGTGAGTTCGAGGCCAGCTTGGGCTACAACGCGAGCACAAGACTGACCTGAGCTACATAGTGCGACTCTGCCTCAAAAAACCAGGGCCGGGAGTTTGGCTCAGTGACTTAAGTGCCTGTCTGACAGGTGCGAGGTTGTGAGTTCAATCCCTGGTGCAGCAAAATAAAATAAAATAAAATAAAATTTGCAAATTTCAGAATGTGAGAAATTGGAGAAATGTAATAGAAGAATAGAAGTTGGAACTACTAAAGTAATCCACATCAGCCCAATGGGGGTCACTTTTCAGGTTGTTCACCTGGTAAAGAAGAGGAGATATTTCTACACTTAGATTATCAGTGCCAGGTATTTAGGATGAGTGTCTGCCTTTAATAGGATGCGATTAAAGAGAAATTGAAATTGATGTTAATTTAATGAATTATAAATGAATCTAAACATGTTTTTCCATCTAAATTCTCAGATAACATTATGAGATGACATAAAGCCACAATCTTTATGGAGAAATTATACACTGAGATACAATACAGAGCAGGTGATACCAGAGCAGGCTAAGAGAATGATCTTTAATCAGTGAACTTAATTATTCTTCTCTAGAAACCATAAGTTACTTTGGTAGATAATACATTTTCAAGTTCACCTCTCAATTTTCATCATTATTGTTATTAGTAATGCAGGATGCATTTCTAGTCACATTTGACTTTTTCAAGCCATGCATTACTTTGGAATGTATTAAATTGCATAGCTATTTAAAATTTATAATCAACCACTTTGAGAATAAATAAACAAGTAATTATTAGGCATATTTTATTGTATCTGATCTTTGAGCATTAATTTTAATTTCACTTCTATAAAACATCTCAAAAATTGTTACCATGTTCTTATAAATATATATAAAAACAAAATATACTGCATATGTTTTATTTAAAATCTAATTTTCAAATATTTGCTAAAATTTATTATGCCAATAACCTTTTAAGTTGCACAACATTTTCTTCTGGCTTGAGACAGCATTTCACTTATTATTGGTTCATCATTCAAAACAACACATGACTTCTGAAGGTGTTTTATAAAAATGAATTTTATGGGAATTGCAGCTAATTGAGGTGAACATCAGTCTTATGAATGTTTTATAAGGAGTTTTTTAAAGGTATTATACTTAAAACTGTCTCCTTGCTTAAGTTTTTTGAAATATTTATCGTATAGATAGTACACTTTAATGAAATGTAAGAAAATGTTTACTAATAAAATTACAGAAGAAGAATAATAGAGAAAGAAGATGTTAGAATAGAAACCACAATTCTCAAACAGGTCACACTAGGAAAAAATGTATAAAGAAATAAATGATCTGGAAAAATGTTTCTTGAAAGAATTTGTAAATAAATTTTTAGAAAGGTTTCTTTTGAAGCCAAAAAGTATGTGTGTCAAAAATGAAGCCCTCTGTTGGGTATGATGGTAATTTCTCTTCCATTGATTCATGTGGGCTAGCCAGTACTTGTGGGAGAAACAGATGATTACAGACTGAGAAATTAAAAACAGAAATTCTAATGCAAATTCAAATGTTATAGGCAAGTAAGAAAATGATTACATGAGTCAGCTTTATTCAAGCCTATTGGTTTCCATTAAGAACCTGCTCTGTTTTCCACTCATTCCTGAATTGAGGTGGAAACACATCAATGATCGCCCTATAATTATTAAACTTTTTCCTAGAATGTGTTTGGAAAGCAAAAAATATAACTGAAACACTGCAAAGTCGCGTCTTTGTTAGTTACAGTTAGTTATCTATGCCAATTTATGTTTTAAAACTGAAGAAAAACCTGTTAAATACTCTAAGGATAATTATACACCACAAAAAATTACATGATATCTTGACAAAATCTATCAGTGTGTTTAGCTCTAATTATGCCAATTAAATTATTTGCTTCTTATTTTTTTGTATTTAATGCTGCTAGATCATGTAATTTATGAAAGAGTTTGTGATAATTTTGTACGCATTTTTAAAAACAGAGCAAGCAAATTACATTTTAGTTTCATAAATGCAGAATGTGTTTTGAATTAAAAATCCTTGGCCTGCCTGTTCAATGGATTGCAAAAAAAGAAAAAAGAAAAAAAAACATAGGGATATTGTACTCAAACACTAAACTTCTTATTCATGTAAGCACTATTCATGGGAATTGTTATGCTCTTGAACAACACACTTCTTTTTTCTTTATGGATAATCCATTTTAAAAACATGTTTCTCATACTCAGAGAGCCACAGCCCCTTGTCAGCAATACTGAATAAAAATAATTCCCCAGAAAATCAATTTTACCTAGTCACAGTGCCATTGCCAAAAACTGAAAAATAAAATGAAATAAAATGAAAATGAAGCTCTTCAGTTAGTCATCATCTAACTTAATTAACTCAAGTAGATTTCATGGAGTGAATAGGATCAGTTTTGTATGAAACATGCAGAAAGCAAATCTGAATAGAAAGTCTACTTTTCCTCCAGAAAATATTAGACTCTCATAG
>RJWM01010913.1:0-61792 GCA_004363535.1 Dasyprocta punctata
GGATACTATGTTTCCTTCCGCTAAGAATTCCGTCCTCATTAGTGTCTGCGTTTACATGGAGAAGCTGATGTGAATGTCCCTCTGTCCCCAGGAAGAAGGAGAACACAGGAGATTGTGCCTTCCTAGTATAAACAAGTCTCTTGTGAGAAAAGGGGTTTGGATGGAACAAATGGTTCTGAGGATAATAAACCTGCGTGACTCTTCGGAAAATTCTTTCCTTTAACGTCCAAATCGTATTTACCATTTACTTCTTCAGCCCAGGTTACCAGTACTTTTGCACACAGAAAGCTTTACTCATTAAAAAAAAAAAAATACAAATTTACATGCATAATAGTTTCACGACTCTCAGAAGAATAAAAAATATAAAATACTTGTTTTCAAATTATCTTCAAGGTACCTTCCTTTATAGTTAAATTATATCAATAATTTCTTTCAAGGACAATATAACAAATTTAAAACATGCAGAGAAAAATAGCTTTACATTTTTTCTTCTCTCACAAATATTTTGTAAAATTTATAAATTCAGATCCAAAAGTATATGAGAATAATACTTTTAAGGAAATCACAAGCACTTAGAAAAATTTTTTGTAGCAAAACACAGATCTATTTTGGGGATTGATATTACTCACTCCCCAAGTATGCTTAGAAAATAAAAGTTAAATTTTTGAAAATTAAAACTTTAGAGTGAAAAGGTTGAAGACTACATCATTTTCTAAGACTATATCTTTTGTTTATTCAATACAGGAATAAATTTACGTAAGACTTTTTGTCTTATATGCCAATGCTGCTTCTATATACTAAGAATACAATAACAAATGAAATGCTTTAATTGCTTATGGTAAATTTACAGATCTGCATTAAAATATCAACTATATAATGCAATTCTCAAGGATACTTGCATATATATTTTCTTTGCTTCTTTATATGTGTTTGTTTCTTTAGTGTCCTTATCTCTATTACTTCTGAGGAAAATATGAACAGTGAATATTTTTATTGATCCTTTTTTATTTCCTCAGTGAAAGTTTATATCTGCATTATCCTTAAAGACAGTATGTATTGACTTATATTCTGTGTAAATTAATGGTTTTCTGTGTATAAGGAAAAAATATGGTGGGCGACTTTTCTTTGACTCTGTCATTCTTTTGTTTGGTAAGTATTTTGATATTCTATTTCAGAAAAAATCTACATATATTTGTCCTTTTAAGTAGAAAGAGGTACAAGGTGATTTATATCTTGATATCAAACCACTTTTTTTTGTAAAATCATTCTGAGGAGGTAAAAATCATACAGATGTTACTAAATATAATTTTATTTATTTATTTATTTATTTATTTATTTATTATCATTTTGTTTTTGCGGTACCAGGGATCAAACTCACAACCTCCTGCCTGCCAGGCAGTTAAGTCACTGAGCCAAACTTCTGACCCTATTTTTTTTTTTTTTTTTTTTTTTTGAGGCATGGTCCCACTATGTAGTTCAGGTTGGCCTTGCTCACATTGTAGCCCAAGCCGGCCTCAAACTCACAATACTCCTCCTACCTCACCCTCCGGAGTGCTGGAATTAAAGGCATGCACCACCATGCCCGGCTATATACTTTTATTAATAACATAATTTATTGGCTTTTTCCAGATCTGTGTGTGTTTGCATATGTGTTTATTTTGATGACAAGTCAGTATGACAACATTGTAATGTCATCAAAGTCTCCTGAAACTGTATCTCTAGAATCCATAGCTGAATAATGAATATAGTCACCAACAGCACTGGCTATGAGACAAGTTTCACAGATCCAAATCTCAATTTCACTCTGGTATTTTCTAGCTAAGTGACTTTGACTCTGACCCTTTTCAGATTTTTCCCTCTCCTCCTCCCTCCTTCCCTCCCTCCCTCCATTTTTATCCTCCCTCTCACAGACATACACACAAACTATCAGTAAAAATAATAGCTACAGCATGAAGTTAGTATATGGGTTATAAGGATAATTATATGGATAATGAATAATAAGAAAGTAAATACTTGTAAACTTTAATAGTCTCTAAAAATTGTATCTACTATTACATTTTCTCTTGTCATTGTAAGCACTACTATATAGTTTTTCTGTTTAATTATAGGAAAAAGGTGTGGCATATTAAATGTTCAGTTAATCATCTTAAGATTTGTAGCTCCTTTATCTTCTATTAATTTATATATGCTTTTCTTACTACTGAACTATGACATTTCATGTTCCTGCGTGCAATTTTCTGATTTCCTATGCCAATATTTTTAGAGAACATTGTGTAATGGTTTTATATATGAACTTCACTAGTTTCTAGCCCCTGATTCTCTAATCAGGCATTAATTTGGTTATATCTATGAAGTTATGGTGTATATATTATTTAATTGTATGATTCAAATTTCAGATAAGGGCGATTATTCTATATATTGCTGGAAGGCCTACCTTAATCAGTCAAAAAGCCTGAAGATGGAACTGAAGCTTGCACTAGGAAAAAGAAAGCCTGCCTATGGAAAACAGCTTCACATGGACCAAAGCATCCTGCCTGACTGTCTGATGGCACCCTCGGTAGAAGCCACACCTGCCTCCAGCCCTCAGCACAGAGTATATATATGTATAACTTGTAACTTGGAACAATGCATCTCTGAATCTCTATGTCCTACTGATTCTAACATAAGCGTAATCTAACTTGCTGCCACTTTAGACTGAGTAGTTTGGGTATTTGTCTATCCTTACTGCCTCTTTTCTTAAAATTCATGTGCTGCTTTTTTAGAATTGCAGTTCCACTTGAAGTATTCGTTTTGCAAATTGACTTTTACTGTACAAGCCACAGTTTCTTGCCGATTTTTAAAAAAATTGATGAAAATGTAAAATGTGTTTTATCAGGCATAGGAGCCTAAAATAGGAGAACTGGTGTGTCCAGAATAGTTTATTAATGCTCTTATTTTCTTCTTTCCTTTTTTGCTTTTTGTTTGTAGCTGAAACTTTCAAAAGATAGGCATTGTAATGATTAAAATAATGAAAGCTTTGCTAAGACTTAGCGCATTTAATATTGTTTAATTTATGGAAATATTAATGAAATCTGTGAAATTTCATTTCCTGACCTCTAGAGAATCTATATCCATGGAATTTTTTGGGCTAACCAAGTTTATTGTTTATTTTAATTCAATTAACTGTAAGCAGTTCTTGAAATAATAATGTACAAAATTTGAATACTAAATATATTCTAGGCAATGAGTTTAATATTCTACACAAATTTTTCTCTTGAATGTTATCTTTTCAAATATCATATTAATTGAGAACTATGAACATAAAATGAATGAATGAATGAATTTACTAATTTACTGTTTAAATACTATTACATTGTGTGTTACAAATAAAATATTTTATTTTGTTTCAGAATATGTAATAGAAACAGATGGACTTTTCAATTGAATAGATCTTAAATTTGATTCATTTAATAAAACTGAATAAAATAGTTTTTAGTCTTCTAATATCGAAAATATTTCTTTGTTTTATTTCATTGTTAATCTTCAATTATGTGACAACTTAGAAATTATAAGTTTTAGTCATATTTTTCAAGTACATTAATGGAACAGATGTTTATAAGTTAAAGGGCAAATGTTACCAAAAAATATGAGTAAGACATGGGTTTATTTTTTATGTCAAAACTTCTTCATGTGTCATGATCGACCACTGACAAGGAAGTACACCATAAGTTTATTTTTATTACTAACTGTGGGGGAAGAAATACCATTTTAGCTACAGTGGGATACGTAAGATTGGAATTCATATGTGATTTATGTATACCATCACAAAAGATTAATGTTACTTGAGTTCATAAGTTCCTTTATAAAATACAAATGATTTGACAATTAAAGGTATTTTTTTAGCTTTTCATATATTTTAAAACTATCTTACTGATAGAAATTTTGCACATGACCTGCTGTATCTAGCCTTTGCTGCTGTTAAATAGAATCTCATCACAGACCCAATAAGTTTTACAATATCGCTGTAATACACAGAAGTGACAACTGGTAATTAAATATACAATTTTAATCCTATCCTGGTAATCATCAGCCTTTTGTCTGGTAAAGAAAGAGGGAAAGAAATATTCAGTAAAGTGTAAACCTTGCATTGTTACATTCTCATAGTATCAATACTAGTACACACAATATGTGAACAATTTTGGTCATTTTTTTGTAATGCTTATGAGACTAGTTTTCTTTTGGAATAAGGAGTCTGAGTGTTGTATTAAGATATTTAGTGTTGATTACAGAAAAAGCTTGATAAAACATTAAATAAAAAATTTGAGAAACCTAACAAAAAATGACCTAAAATTAGCAGGATATGCTTGAAAAAAAAAAAAAAGAACTTTCAACAGACTACAAGTTGGGAGAATCATAAATTTATAGAGTTCTAAAAAATCTAGGAAGGTATCCAAACAACAACAATATGTGCCTGGTGAGTTTAATCATCTGTTTACTTTCCTGGAACATTCTGACTTGATGAAAATTATAAAAATTCCAAAGGAAAAGAGAATAAAACCAATGCTGTAAATTGCCACCCACCCACACACACACACACACATACACATGTTCACATGGCTCTCAACATGGTTTCCACCATCTTGAATTCCTACTTATATTTTGAGTGCTAACCATTTGAATAAATGTAACAAAAGACATGCAATAATGTAAAGGTAATATATATACTTCTAAGGCTGTAATTCTAATAGTTTTAAGAAAAAGATTTGTATCACTTGAAGCAGTGGCCCAGTTACAGACAACAAAGTTTATCTGGAGACCTGAAGACTAGAAGTGTTTTCTGGGGGAAAGAAATAAAAACCTTTTTGGAATGTCTTCATTGCAGGTGATGATCAGGATTCAAATTCATTGCAATTAGTTGACATAGCCAAAAATGTAACCAAAGCATACAGGATTCTGGCAGGTTATTTGGCTTCCTACTGATAACTGTATATTCACAGTAAGAAAATAAGCATGCAGGAAGGCAATAAAGTCACAAAGATACTAAGATAATAAAATAATGTGCAGAGTACAACAGTGTATATCATGGCAATCAGTATAATTATGAGGATTTCGCAGGTATATTAATTTTAAGAACAAGTAGTGGACATTTAAACATACTTAACAATGGATGATTAATAGACAAAAACTTTCAAACAACTACATCCAAGATAAGCAACCAGCCAAAATGGTACAAACATATGTTTTACAAATTTTCATGTCATATAAAATCATCCTTCTATTCTAGAAAAACAGCACAGATGAAAATTTTCCCATTTCATATAGTGTTGCTATCAAAGATAAATAGAAAATGTTGACAGAAATAAGAAATTAAGATGAATACGAAGTGTTTTCAGACCAAAAAATGGTGGTGATTCTACATATAATAAAAATTTACACTTTTATCATCTCATGAATAACTTTTTAAATAAATCTAGCAATCTATAGTTTATTAGAAAAATGAAGCAAAATACAAAATGTCTTTAAAGTGAGTGAAATATTTAAAGACAATTACTTCTGCCTGGCAAATGCAAGATCATGATTTCAATTCCAGGTACCAAAAAAATAATAGTATAACAATAAAGACAATTACTATTGGTCATAAAATATATAAAATCCTCAAAATAAATCAAAATTATATGAAGGACTATTGAACATGACTGGCATGTGCTTGAAACAAAGTTTACTTAAATTTTAAGCAAAGTTATTCAAGTTATTGCATAACTAATGTTTAAAGTAGAGTAAAATATATAGATGCCACACTTGGACATTATTAGTTAATCGATTTTTACGTAATTGACACAATTACTTAGATTGTGTGGATAATGGGGTATGTTCGTGAATGCCTGTAATGCCTGCACTTGGAAGGCTGAGTCAGGAGGACAACGAGGCAGCCTAGGATAGTGAGACCATCTCTTAAAAACTTAAGTTAGACTTATAATTTGACATAATTTCATATTTTGCACATACTTGCCTTCTGGATATATTTGCAAAGTATAAACACTAGAAATTTTAATTCATACTTATGATTCATAATTTCATATTAATTAGCCAAAACCTTAAGGTAATGAATTAAGTTTAATTTTAATTAAACAATAGAATGTGATTTTTCATATTACACAGTTTATTTTTGGAATTTGTAACATTTAACATTAATTTTAAAGTCAATTATCATTACTCTTGACATTTCATATTTTTATTTCAATTACAATAACATATTTCTCTATAAATTACCACTTATTTCAATAATTACCCTTATTTCAATAAACTCAGTAAGCAATAAATCTTTAAAATAATATTATGAGCAATGTTAAAATTTAGAACTAGCCTGTCATGTAATAATGCCACAAGTTTGCATAAAATGTCATATTGATTATTTGAGTAAAAATGTCAAGATTTATTGGTCAGAAAGTATGAGTATCAAAAGGCAAGTGTGCAAAGTTTGAAAACTTAAATAATAATAATTGAATATGGTAAATCTCATAAAAACCTTGAGATTTCTGCATGGCTAACTTTACTTCCATAGACAACTGATTGGTGTTAAAATAAATGGTCAATGTGAAGTAGCAGAATGTTCAAAACGAAAGTCCAGGGTGAATTGAGGAATTAGAACATGAAAAAGGACATTCAAACTGTAGCTATTTTATTGGCTATCAATAAATGATTTATCATAATTATTTAAATAATTAAAATAAAACAAAATCTGTGCCTTCTATGATACAAAACTGCACACGAATCCCAAATATTGCAGATTTATAACATATTGAAATTATTAAAAATTCTATAAATATATTTTATGTAAAATTCTTATATTACTTTATGTAATATACCATGGGTCTTACTTCAGCTACAAAAGCCTTAAAATTGGCATCCCCTAGAAATTATCAAATGCATGTCTTCATATGTGAATGTCTCGAGAATTACCACCTCCACTTTTCAACACATATGTTAGACAAACACTGTAATATTGCTGTTAAAAGAATAGATTTTGAAGAATATCAAGGGTAGTACTAACTGAAATAGTAACACATAATATAAACAAAATATTAGCGTGCAGTCTAAACAAAATGATTTAGGAATGGCCATATGCATTTAAGAAATTTATATTTTAGAATAAATTGGTTTTCATTAAATGAAACTAGTACTTTTGTATATATTTTTCTATAATATCCAATAAGATTATTCATAAGTTTGCACAGATTGATACGGCTAAACATAGATACAAATACAGATACAGACACAGATAGATATAGATATTCTTTAAAAAAATGAAGATGGCTGTCATGTAAACCATACTGGTATTTGCACATAATTAATTAACCCTTTTATAACTATTTACTATGTTCCCAAAAATTCTTACATAGAAAGAGGTGTTTTCAAACAAAAAGATTTACAGTATTAGCCTAACTAGATAGAGCGCTGTAACTTGCATTGGCATTTACTGTGAAATTAAAATGGAACAAAATTTTAATTTTGGTTAATTTGTAAAATTTAGATAGAAATATTTGATCATCAGGGCTAGTGTAAAGATCAAATACCATTTACTAACCATAACACTTATTTGGCTATATATCATCTAATTGTTTACTCATACTGCAGAAGAGTCATCAGAATGAAAGCAAAGCAATGGACACAGCAGACAAATACCACATTAGTAGTAACTATTTCCATCGTACTACAAGACATAGGTAGGAACAAACTTATGTCAGAGTGTGTAACCACAAGTCCTTTAGCTGTGTCTACTTATTCTCTCTCAGCTTCAATGTCAAAATGCTGCAACCCTACATCTACCCACTTAGCTATGGGCAATGTGTTTTATACCTCGATATCATCTCTTCAGTGAAATTAGATAAGTCAGATTCCAAAGAGAAAGGAGAGTTGTTAATGAGTACAATTTCATGATTGTGATCATGTGTGTTCCTTTGCAAAATGTATATTATGTTATATGATTGAGACATAGTCTTAAAAGCAAGATCAACTGATTTACTCTATTACTGATCTTGAAGTTTAATGTAAAATAAAAAAAATAATTAAAAGAAACAAAAGCAAATTTTTAAATATACAGCAGTTATTCTATTGACTTAAATATCCTTTTTAATCTGTATCCTGCAAGGTGTCTACATTATTCTACAAAACTTTTTTTAAAAATGTAAGCCTAAATAGCCTACTTAGTGTAGGTTAATATTTTATCCACCATGTGATAAATAAAATAAACAGTTGCCATTGCAGTGCAAGTTGATTGCTAGGGAAAAATTAATTACCTAGCAACACTCTAAAAAGGCCCACAAGAGAGCTGGTGGATTCACAGATTTCTGAGTGCTTCAGCAATGCTTAAGTTCAAAAAGATATTAAAATGCTGCAACCTCTGATTTCTTTTTGACTGTTCTTGGAAAGGTTCCAAAAGTTGGTGAAAAAAGCTTCTCGTAGGAAGTCAGACATCTACAGTCTGAATAACACAGTACATTTCTGCTGAAAAGAGTATTATTTCTTTTCATAAAAAATGATTCTCTAATACACATTTTAATGCACAATCTATCAACAAATATATAAAAAAGCTTTCAAAGTTTTAAAGTCTTACATGGTTTCTCTCTAATAAAAGGAAATAATGCAGTTGTAAAAAGCATAAAATAAAGCACTGTGCATATTTCAAAGGAAAATAAGGAATTTATATAGTTGATTATGTTTTCTATTGCAAACATGGCATTAATTTTTCAATAACTCGCTTGTTTACTATTAAGTATATGATTCCCAAGACACCTTCATTTTCATTATAAACAGAGTACTACGGAGCCTACTTGTATACTCACAATAATTTGAAATTAAAAAAGCAACAATTACTGAAAGCTTTATTTAAAAAACTGAATACGAGTTGACCTATATTGAAACCTGTTTTCCTATAATTGTCACTCTATGAGTTATATCACTAGTGCTAAAAACACAAGGGATGAACTAACTATTGAGATTAAGTTGGGTTTTCTTTCACAGAAATCATATTGGATCTGCTGCAGTAAGATAAGCCATTCAGTAGGGCCTGGACAGACTTTGGCCTAAATCAATGATATTTTAGGATGATTTAAAATGTTTAACTTTCATAGCACATATAAACGCTTCACAAAATAGTTCTGTCTTTGTCTGTAGTTTAGATGATTTTAACTGTCAATGGAAAATGGGATAATAACTCGAGATCGAAATTAGAAACAAAAGATAAATATTGCACAGTAACTCCTTTTGAACTTTCTTCTCTAGGTGGTATACAGAAATGAAGTAAATTACAGTTCACCCATCCCTGCTCAATTAGGGTTGTGATTTTCAAATATCAAAGATGAAATTTTGAATGCTTCCATCTGATAAAATTTGTATGAATATCTATGTGAAAATACATGAAACAGATAGATAGACAGAGAGAGAGAGAGAGAGAGAGAGAATGAATGTGTACTCTTTGAAAAGGGGGATTCCCTTAATTAATCAAGTACAAAAGTCAGTTCACAATAAATATCTGTGAATTCTAACTGAATCTGATAAACACTTATTACAGAATGATGACCACATATATCATGTGGTTGTGTTTGAGTTTATAACCATAAGTACATTCTTATTAGGAATTCATAAGAGATCAAAATTATGTTGTTAGTATTTAATCCTATTCCTGACAATATTCTTTATCGACTGCTGTGATAGGGCACATGTGCCTTAAAGTTTATTAGTCTTCTTTATTCATTACAGCCTACTTTCAATTTCAACCATTTGGGGGTCTGGTAAGATAGCTTCAAGTTTTAAAAAAATATAGATTGTGTTTTCTACTTTAATATATTCTTTTTTCTTATACATTAATGATTTCCTGTATGTTTTCTATATGACACTTCTACACTATTTTTTATTAAACAGGTCTATACTTATGGATTTTCTTTACTACCACATTTTGATGCAAGGTATTTCATCACTTATTACTAATACAATTTTATGTACATGATTATTTTTCAAAGTGTATCTGCCGCACAGTTACATTTTTGACAGTTTTTTGAACTTTGTATCAGGCTGTCTACTGGCTGTCAGAAAACCCACCAGGTACTGTGAGAAAGTGCAAAAATGGGCACATTTTGTTCCTAGGTTTATGGTGACAGAAAATACTCCACTGCGTAATTCTGTGATTAGCTCTATTATTCTTTTTCTGTTCACTTATTACTTTTTCTTACATATAAAATTTCTCCCAAAAGCTGATTCCAATCTCCCATCCCTTTCCCTTTACTTGCTAATGCAGATAAATGTAATACTTTATTCTGGAAGTGTTATTAATATTTTAAAAAATTCTCCAGCCTGACATGATAGTTAATGCATGCAATTCTATGTATTCTATAACTTGAGACAGGAGAATTACTAGTTTGAGGCCAAGTTGGGCAATTCAGGGAGACATTAAAAGTTTTTTAATAGCAGAAAAGTTTGGGCTTATAGCATTTTGTTCCCTGAATTCAATTCCAAATACTGCAAGAAAAGTATTTCCTACCCGGGAGTTTGGCTCAGTGGCTTAAGTGCCTGTCTGGCAGGCCCGAGGTTGTGAGTTTGATCCCCGGTGCCGCAAAAAAAAAAAAAAAAAAAAAAAATCCCAGTAATGTGTGGTACCTGGAAGACCATTCAAAGACACAGTATTATATTTGTGCATGGGAATTTAAAAATTTGACACAATTCACATGTGTTTTACATAAAGTGCATGCACAAAATAAGTGGAATAAGCCCTGAGAGAAATTCTGAGTTCAGATAAATGAAATTAAACATCCAAGTCATAGATTACATATTATTAAAATTAGCAGCCATTAAACTTATGTAAAATTAGAAAAAATTAAAATGACTTCGACAAAAAGAAATAAAGATAAAAATAATTAAAAATAAAATCAGAATATCATTTCATGCTTTCTTCTTTCCTTATGTAACAGACACACACATATTACCGAAGCATAGAATTTCTATTGGGGATTTGTAAAGTTCCAATGTCACTTACTGGAGAAAAACAAATTTTCTCACTTATGGCTTTGAGTAATGTTAGTGAAAGAAGGAGACACAGTTAAGCCAAGTAGTATTAAAACAATTAGAAATCTAATTTTGTCAAGGATAGCAGTTCATCATTTTTAGAAAATTATTTTATTCTTTTGAAAAATAATGTCTCACTGGTTACTGTGTGATGATACTGCATTATATTAAAAAATACAAATAGCTTTTTGTCTTTTTAGGGATGACTTGCAGACATGAGTACTTTTCAGAGATTTAGATAAATGATCATTTTGGAGAGAAATTTTTCTATTTCAAAAGACATATTCAAAGCTTCTTAGAGGTATTACTTGTCTTGAAAATGAAGTGGGTGATGAGCCTAGTCTATAATTAGGAAACATTAGATAAACTCTTCACATTATAGAAGCAGATTGGAACAACTATTTCACAGTAAATCAGAATTGTACTATCAAGTTATGTGATAAGCTCTTCTGTATTACTCAGTAAATCATGAAGCATGACAATAGGACACTCAACGCACTCCTGAGCATTGCATAATAAATCATGAAATTTCCCAAGAAGTTGCACAATAACTTCTGATGTATTAGTCTCTTAATCATGTGCTTTCACAATAAAGCTTTATGAAAAATTTATTTCCTTGCCATTTGTTGTGAGAGGGTACCTATCCATCAATGGACAAACTCGCCAAAAGACTGAAGTCCTCTTCACCACATCATTATGTACAGCCATGCTGCTGAGAAAAATAGGATGTATCTGTTTTGAACAAAAAGTTAATACAGCTTATTTCATTAAAGTATCAATAAATACTAAATTCATTTGCAGTAGGAAATTCAATTCATGATTTTGTCTCATAATTCATTAATATAAAGTCAGTTTTACTTTAAATGCAATTTAATGTGCGTTAATATGTAAGTACTTATAACAAATAATATTTATTAATACATTAAGTAGCCTTATTAAAAAGAAAAATATTAAAGATCAGTATAAAAGCAAATATGCATTATGTATGTGAAGAGATGGCAAAGTGCTTATACATATTGTATTTAGTGAGTTTAATCTCTAACTTTGATACTTGTGAAATGTAATTAAGCTTGCAATAATTTAAAAATATTTTTGACACATAGGAGTTATGTGCTTGTCTTAATTCTATTTTTAAATGATATATAATTAGTTTCAGTGAATTATTTATTAAAATTGTCTATACGTTTTTGTTTCTTTCCTAAGATAATATTTTGAAAGAATAAGAAGAGTGTGAAATTTAGCATATATGTAGGGCATTCCCTAATATGTAGAGCATATGGCTGTTTTATAACTTAAAAAGCAAATATGCATTTTCAAATTTCAAATGCACCTATTTCAAGAATATAACTGATTTCTGTACTGAGTAAGGTTTGCTCATAATTTGATACCTAAAGTGGAATAAAAACAAGCTATCTTACCTCAGATAATACAAAGTGGATGTAATAATAATAATGAGAATCAGAACTCTGTGTAGGATAGGAGGACAGAGAAGTCCTTAATGAAAATTTTAACATCACCAGGGACAGATTTCTGTGGAATTTAGGCCCTACTTTCATGGAGGAATTTGTGTACACTGAATTTATATTAGAGGGTTGTGAATTACTGCATGATATGGAAATACACACCCACACAAAGGTATATACTGCTGAATTAATCTCTGACACTACACAAAAGCTCTCTCTTTAGAATACACAGAAAATGAAGACTGAAAGTTCAGACATGATCCAAGAAGCAATCACCACTACTATATCCCTTGCTGCCTGAGACTTTTCTTTTTTTGTAAGAAGCAGTAGACCTAAAAATATTCTACCTTAGGTCCAACAAGGACCAATAAAGGAGAAAAGCACTTGTTATTATTTCCTTCTTTGTTTCCTTTTCCACGTAATTAGGGCTGTCCACCTGTTTACTTTTCCATTTTTCTTTTCCTTTAAAAGACTTGAGGTTAAGAGAACTTCATTTAGTGAAATCATACTAGTGAGATACAAGACTAAAGTGCACAATTCAATTCTCTTAGAACTGACAATTTAGAAGTTTCTTGTATGGGTTTTTTATACTATCACTTGAGATAATTAGTAAGAGACAAATTATTACAGTGTATATTTCCACTGTATCAATTTATAACTATAAAAATAGAATTCGTCTACACATGTATGCATACTCTTACATGCATTCATTTAAAAAAAACCCAAGAATTTGTCTAAGATGTTTGACACTGAATTTGAATGCTGTTTTTAAACATAAAGAGAACACAGTAATAGCCTATATTTTATACTGTTCAATGTATTAAAGTAAAAGTAATTATTTTGATAAATAATTTGACTTTTTTACAGAAAACAAACTGATTTCATCTTAAAGATTGATAAACATATAACAACTGTGTGGATTGATTTTATCTTGTTTTATTAATTTTTATCAATTATTAATTAATTTTACAGATCAATTACTTATTAATTACCATTGGATGATAATTAATAATAATAGTAATAATTAGATGTGTTTTCACATCACAGGCATAGTAGGCATATTTGGTGAGAACTGAAGCAGTGCATACTACATTACAAATGCAAAAATTCATTGAATTTTTATGTGAAAATGATTTATATATAAATAGAATCAAAATGGACATACATTTAGAATTGTTTAACCTAAACTTCTAAGTAATGTCAGAAATTATGACATTATGAAATCTTTAATCACTATAATTCTTTAAATAACTTTAAATATTTAAGCGAATCATGCTACATTTTCCTTGTCATATTAATATACCTGCACTGTAAAATACCTAACCTTTAGGAAAGCATGAAAAAATCTCTAAACTATTATATATGCCATATCAGTTTTCACAGTTAATTTTTAAATGTGGAAAAGTAATCATGGAACTCAGCAGGAGCTGATGTCAAGAATATTAATGAAGAAAATGGCATAATTAATATTCTCAAAATCCCACAGTAATGTAACTACTTAGGCAAAGCTTAGAAAAGTGTCAAAACTGAAAGGTTTCAATTTTGAAAGATTTTATTTCACTTTTCAAAATATACATAATATCATATTGCACATTTTACAAAATAAAATGGCATCACTTATTGAAAGGAAGTATTTTGTCATTTGCTTTTAAATTTTAAAATTCATTCAATTCAAAGAGTCATTAAAATTTAATTTACATGAATCCACTTCCAGCCAAACTAGATTTGTTCCATTTTTCCTGGTTGACCCTACTTACAAGTAAAAAGCACTAAGCACAGCATAATAAACAAGCAGGAGATTCTGACAGTTAGAAAGAAAGCAGACTTCCTAAGGACATAAGGACTTCAGGAAGGAAACAGTGGCAAATTTTCTAGATCTGTTTATTACCTCTCATGTATCTTAGATAGGTAAACAGGACATTACAGAAACCTGCAGCTTAGAACCAACAGGCACAGGAAAAATGCAGCATTTTCTTCATGTCTAATTTGACAATACTGGTGTGTCATTAACACAACAATCATCTCTTATTAAGTCTGCTTCTGTATTTTTTTTGCAATTGCCTGTGAATCTACAATAAAATCAAAATAAAACAGCCATATTATCACAAAATTCCATGTATTACTAAACTATATAATTTTTAATTTTATATGGCATTTTAGCCATAAAAATGATATTTTTGTTTACCTACTTCATAAAAATATATGCTTTTGAGAAATTCTCATAGTTTCCTAAAAAATATGTGATTCTTGTATGATAAACTCACAGCAATATATGCAGACAGACGTGAAACTTGCAATGAAGTAGTACCTAAATATTTAATTAAAATCAAGTGAAATCTTGTTATTAAAAATAAAGAATTGATTCCAAAGAACTGCGCTACTCTTCCAGAGTTGAACTGAGACTGAGACTTTTTTTAAATTTTTCTGTTAACACTAAATATTAATTTTATTTAGATAATTATAGAACAAGTCAATTAAAATTATCAATTATTACATGATTTTTAAATTTTTTCCAGATACATATTATGTCTTTATCCTAAAACTTGTACTAAACAAATTTCATTTTATTCTCTATTTGCCCATCATATTTCAGACATGCACTGTATTTTGTTCCTTAAAATATTGACACTATTACATTTGGATCCAATTTTTCTTTGTACTTTATATTTTTTATGAATTGGTACGTATGGTGGAATTGTCATAATTACGTATAGTGAATGTCTTATAATTTTACTATTAATATAAACCATTTGTATTTTAAATTCATATACACTCATTCAAAATTTGTTTTGAAATCAGTTCAGCTTGGAATGAACTATCCTCTGAAGCAATCAAATATTGCACCTTGATGCATTCATCCCAAAATATCTCTACAGTTTGTGGCATCTAAATTCTTGGGAAATATGATTTATATAGCTATAATTTTTTAAAAGTTGTTAGCATTATTTATGTTATTATTGTGCTAACTGAAGTGGTTAATTGGTGAGTATAAAACTGTTTCAGGAAAATATCATACCTTTGTGAATCATTCAAGTCTGTCATCATTTTATGTCCAATACTAAACCTGGAGCATCACACTGGGGAAAATATACCCACTCCATGCATTTTTCACATGAAATTATGTACTGTAGCATGATGGTAGCTGGCTGTGCAGCTCAGTAACTGCATGAGGCTGATATAGGAAGCAATCTTTTTGCTCATCCTTCAGTATGATGAATGGTAAGGTGTGTCAAATTGCAGTTTTTACCCACATGGTTCTCCATGTATATCCCTAGGAATCATGGGAAGTAAAATACAGTTTTATACTTTCAAAATATAAACATATACTTTACTATTATGGAAGCCAGATGTGACTCACAATAGCTGCATCTGTTGAAAATGAGAACCCATCTGTGCATTCACCCATTTGGCAGGTGAAAGGCCAGATGTGTACAGGAGCTCCAAAGCACCAACAGATGAGTTTTACCTATGAAATGCTCACCTCCAAATTTCTGTACACTTAAGATTTGTTTCAAAACACGTTTCATTTTTATTTTTCTTGTAGATTTAGCATAATTCACTGCAATGACTCAGAAAAAATCAGATTTACGAGTTTGGGAAGAGGTCAAAAGTGAGTCATCATCATTAAAAAAAAAATGAGTCATTAGGTGACTCATGCACCAACGATGATAATAATGACTTTGATGTTGGCCATTGGAGCCAAAGGTACTGTGACAGTGAAATGGAGCAAGAATCAATTGATACAGATACAGAGAATGAAGAACTCCTTGGTTCACATGAGAAAGAACAGAACAGTGGTGAGTTTGTATTTGACAAGTCAAAATGCAACAAAATTGTCACAGATGCCTGAAATTTCCAAATTTAGAACTTAGTCTGAAAATATTAGGTTCTTGGCAGAGGTGAAACCCATTAGATGAATTGCCAGCACTATGATTCAATGTTGGAATTGGTTTTACAGGTGATATGCTATAAGATGTGAAATACACAAATGATGACATGAATAAGATGCTTTCTAAGCACCCATGGTCATATTCAAAAACATGTTAATTATGACACTTTGTTATCAGAACCAAAAGCATTCATAGGTCTGCTATGCTGAGCAGGGTTTTGTCATAGGAATTGCAGGAATGTAGAAGACTTATAGAGAAGTGGCAGGTGTACCTTGAAGCTTGTAGGACCACAAGACATGGAGGAGATTTGTTTTGCTTCAAAATTGTCTGAGGTTTGAGGACAAAACCACCTGCAAAGAGAGAAAATGAACTGATAATCTAACTGCTGTCACTCATTATTTGATAGCTTTTATTAAAAATGTCAGGTAATTTACATTAGAACTATACTCAAGAACAAAGAAGAAATTCACAATGAAAGTTAGAGTTTAAAATACAGAATTGTGTATTTCAAGCTTTAGATCTCGAAGAGGCATAACATTGGCTTCTCATATGGCAAGGGAAAGCAAAATGGTACTGCTGACGTCAGCACCGCACCAGGATGACAAGATCAACAGAGAAAGCTCAACAAAAATTAAGCCAGAAGTGGTAATTTTTTACAGCAAAACCAAAACCATAATAGATGTTGATGAGTTATGCAGCAGCTATCATGTAACTTGAAGTACAAAGCATTGGCTAATAATTATGTTATACTTAATCCTAAACATGTATAGATTAAATAGCTTCATAGTTTACAAAGAAAGTAACAAGTCCAAAATATCAGAGAAATTTTCTTAGAGAATTGG
Organism: Dasyprocta punctata; assembly: GCA_004363535.1. Lineage (NCBI taxonomy): Eukaryota > Metazoa > Chordata > Mammalia > Rodentia > Dasyproctidae > Dasyprocta > Dasyprocta punctata. The sequence goes on from RJWM01010913.1 coordinate 17,233, forward strand.
GATTGGACTTGATAAAATACTACTTGCAACAAAGACAGAGGAAGAACAAAGGAACTACACAAAAATTTCTGAGCCAGACAGATAGATAAACACACAGTTGAAACATCAGTAAGACCTACTAAGGTAAGCCAGGCTTGGTGGCGCACGCCTTTAATCCCAGCACTCGGGAGGCTGAGGTAGGCGGAGGGTTGTGAGTTTGAGGCGAGCGCAAGGCCGGCCTGAGCTACATAGTGCTACCCTGCCTCAAAAAACAAAAACAAAAACAAACAAACAAAAAAAAACCAGGGCCGGGAGTTTGGCTCAGCAGCTTAAGCGACTGTCTGGCAGGTGTGAGGCTGTGAGTTTGATCCCTGGTGCCACAAAAAATAAAAACAAAAACAAAAACAAAAAACAACAACAAAAAAAAACAAGACCTACTAAGATAACTATAAAAGTAAAAAAATCATCTGTACCCTAAAAATGACAGAAAAGCAAAACATATATGTTATCATTTTAAGTGATATTTATGGAACTTGCACAAATCATGTGTGAAAACTGCTATGGGTGTGATAATTGAAGCAAAGATTTTTATGGTGGTATATTTGTATTTTCATTGTAGCTCACAGAAGTATTTATTTCTGATGTTATCTTTCAGGTTTTGTAAGCAAGTAAATAACTGATTTAAAATACTGATGTCTCTTCTAAGCACTCATTACATAATTTGATATTTTATTGTGTGTGTATCTTATTTTCTTACTAAGTGCACATTGTACAATATGGTAAAAATCTCCTGAAAAAAGGGGAAGAGACGTGACAACAATGGGCTGCCACATAGGAAAGGGAAGCTAAACACACATGCTTTCAATGTATGAGAGACTATATGAAACATGCAATTGTCATGTGTGAAAACTGCCTTGGGTGTGACAATTGAAGCTAAAATTATTTTTGTTGTAGAGTTCTACTGTTGTGTTCACTGTAGTTCATACAGGAATTTGTTTCTGTTTTTATTTTTTAGGTTTTATAAACAAATATTTGATGATGATTGTTCTAAATATAAAATATATATTATGAATTTAATACTTTATTTTATTGATATTTTCTGCTCCTGTTAAGTATCCATTGTATAATATAATAACATCCTGATAAAATAGCAAAATCATTGAGATGTGTGCTACAGAAAAGATGGCAAATCGAAACACATGTGTTAGCAGTGTAAGAGATATGTGTGCATACAGTGTGCCATTTTCATTTATGAAGAGTGCCTTAGGTGTGATAATTGAAGTAAATTATTTTTGTTGTAGAGTTCTATTGGTATTTACACTGTAGTTCATACAGAAATTTATCTCTGTTATTTTTTTAAACTTTGTAAACAAACATAAAAGCACTTAATGTTGAAAATTTCTATGCTTAGAGACATTCTACAAATATTACATATTCAGTGCTTTTTTTACATTTTTCCTGTTAAGTACACAATGTTTAATATAATAAACTTGTAAAATTGAAATTAATAATTCATTAATAGAAATATTCTTTAAAATATAAGTGAGTATGTGATACAAGCTCCCTGATTCTCTTGTAGCCCAAAGTTGACATGAGACCCCAGTAACATACCCAATTTCAAATGTAAAAGAAAACAAATTTCTCCAAATTATGTATATTATTTTTGATACAATATTAAAATGGAATCGAGAAGCAGGTTTAAAATTATATTTTAAAAATAACAAGATGCCCAGTTCCTTATTGGTTATAATTTACAGTAAAAGCCATACACAGCACCAGATAAGACAGAAAAACTATGCAACTGATTCTTTTTCCGGGAGATGCTCTATAATTTATATAGTATTTCTTTCTGTTATTGTGTATTAGAAGGTGAAATGCAAGTTTCTTTGTGGTAAGTCTGTTTGTCTGTGCATATATTATACCAAAGTTGAACAGACTTTTATTTGTGATGAAATCTGCAATCATTGGTTTCCTGTATTTCAAATAAAATACTAATTAATGACATAAAGTAAGGCATTATATTTTCATGAAAACTAGGTGGAGCATTTTTCTGGGTATGAAAATATTCTACTTTTGTAGTTCAGTTTTCCTTTGCTTAAGATTTGTAATCTGGTCCCCAAACATTTCTACATCTAGAGCACATGTGTCAGTTCTGAAACGTAAGAAGAAATTTTGAGAATTAACATTAGGTACAGAAATATTATACAATTGAAATTATCAGTTTTATTCACTAAACTCCAATAAAAATATTAAAGGTAGCGTGAATTGAAAACATCATACCAGAGTGATATCTGTGCACCCATGTTTATAGCAACACAATTTGTAATAGCCAGATCTTGGAAACAACCCAAGTGCCCATCAATTGAAGAATGGATAAAAAAGATGTGGTATTTTTATACAATGGAGTACTACTCAGCTATTAAGAAAGATTGCAAAGAGACTTCTGTAAGTAAATGGTCACGACTTGAGACCCTACTCATAAGTGAGATAAATCAAACCCACATGTGTAAATACCATATTGTCTCCTAGTGTAAGAAATGGAAAAGTATATATGATCCAAAATCTATAATAAATACTATGTAAGGGTATAAAACAGCTCAAAGAGCAATAGTAATTGGGAAGGGAAATGGCGGAAAGAGAAAAGGGAAGAGGAAAAGATATAAACCTGTATATATGTATATGTAAGATAACTAAAATGAACACACTGCTGAATGTATTCGTTATTGAGAAAGAACAATTAATACGCATATGATTAGATCAATTTTACATGTCTATATCCGTTAGTGTAAGTAACCATTTTAAAGATAACGATACGCAATATTGCAACCATTGTCAAGTTTCTATGATCCGAATTTGTAAACCTCCAATATTACTGTTGTGTATTTACTCTAGTCGTTTGTTTGTCTCTTTTGCTTGTTGTCTTTGTTTTATATGTCTTTTTTTCTGCCTTTTCTTCGCTTAAATAAAAAAAAAAGAAAAAAAAAAGAAAAAGAAACTTCAGATATCTCATCTCCCTTTGGACATTCTCCTTCACCCAATTTTACTCCTATTCAATATAAAACTTTTATCATTATGAAATAAAATGCTTATTTAGATGACAGTCCTGTCACTAATATATATATATATATATATATATATATATATATATATATATATATATATATGTTTTTCTTTTTTTATATATATATATATATATATATATATATATATATATATATATATACCAAAGGAGTAGCATACAATAGGCAAAGATGGACCTTTGTGAAAAGGTGAAGGACTCTGAATAGTAAAACGTTGAAGGAAGTCAAGTTTCCTGTGCAGTACTCTTGTGTGCAGGTGTCCTAGATAGCTTGGTTCCTTGCTTTAGTAGAAATGAAAGTTAAAACTAAAGCATATATTAGACAGTGAGAGAGAGAGAGAGAGAGAGAGAGAGAGAGAGAGAGAGAGAGAGAAGCTTTAATCGGAAAGTTGAAAGGAAGATAAGCAAAGATTCTAGATTTTGCCACTAGAGGGGGCAAAGACTGGGCCACTCAAAGAGGTGATGGGCTTTCAAGGATGAGGGGTTGGCCTCGGGTCTGGTGGACTGCTATGTTACTCCTGGTGTTATGACTCTGGAATCATTTTAATGACAGGTGTCTTCCTGATGGTCTCAGTCAGGTGGGGTTTTTCCTCTCAGGTCTAGCATAATGAATAGAAACTTCCTAAGGTAGGAGAATGTCTTTGGAAATGCTCCAACCTACTAAGCACCATATTTATAATCATGTGATTTTTATATATAATAGATATATAAAGATTAAAAGTCCTGATGAAAAATTAGAGAATGGCTTTCAATCTCTTACAAACTTGGCAAATAGAATTGACTACTATGATTATAACAAACTATAATGTCATGATATTATTGACAAATGATTTAGTATTGAAAGTGCATGTATGTCTCATTTAAACTATAACAAAGATGTTCACTTAGTTAAAGCCAAGAGATGTAAATCAGATTTTAAATGGTGAGATTGTCAACATGACAGAATATTTTCCCATACAAATGATATTGTATAACAATTGAAATGTTAAATTTTACTGAACATTTTATGTTTAAAGTCTACATATAATGTATATTATATAAAATGGAGAGATTATTAGCGCATGTGCATGTATCAAATGTACACTTCTTTAGTTGTACAATCTTTGTAATTTTATAAAGCATATTTATTCCTCAGATGTATACTTACCTATCGTCTGGATTACAGCCTGTCTAATATACTAACATAATGCAAAATGTAGTTTTTTTATCAGAGTTATACACTGATTTTTAAACAAATGAATCTATTAGAACTCAGTTTTCTATGTAATCAAAAGCCTAGTGGCAGAAAAAAAATTTAAAAAAGGTTATCAAAACAAAAACCTTGGTTTTATTTTAACAGTTTCAATGAATTTCCCTAAGAATGAGTATGTAATTCCTTAAAATTCATTGTTTTAAACATAGAATTTTGTTTTACATTAATATTCTAAACTTTGTGAATGATAACCAATCTTATCATGCGTATAGGCTTTTATAAATGCCATGCCTTAAAAATCTTTTGCAAAGTAAATTAGCTTTGTGAATTTGACTTTATCTTTATTAAGAACATAACCTCATCATTCAAGATACTTTTTTAACAAAATGTTTGCAAACATATCTTCCTTTCATTTTTTTTCATTACTGTTTCTTAGTTACTGTTTTTTTTTTTCCTTTTTTGTAGATTTGTACAGCAAAGTGTATCCAATATGTATGGTAAATTTTTTTAGATTTATAGAGCAAAGTATATCCAATATGTACAGTAAATTTGATCTGAAAAATGTAGTGATCAAGTTATTTAAAGCAAGTGAATATTTTTGTGAAACAAGGTTTTGTTATTCCGGAAGTGTACATGAACCCCATATACTTATGTCCCCTTTTCTTAAACTGATATGAATTACCATGTAGGAGAAAGTATGTCATTTATAAATGCCAAGTTTCCGAATTACAGTTTCTTATCACCTTTAAACTTTCATAGGTAAACACAATAAGACTATAAAATTTTTGTATACACTGTAGAAGAATTAAGGTCTATTTTACTGAGAACATATAGTTTTGAGCAAGATTATCTTTTACTGACCCAGAAGAGTATGGCTTTTTCCAGCTAAATAAGGAATATACAAAGCAGCAATTTAACAAAATAATGTTTACTTTTACAGCATATTAAGATATCAGTCATGACTGGCTGTATTATAACGGGTCAATTACATTTCTAAGAATAAACTATATCACATATAATAATGGTTTATATAACTAGACCTGTAAGCCAACACTTTAAAAAGGCACCTAACCTTATCTAGCTAATGCATAATCTTTCTAATCAAAGCCTAACTGAAGATAGTAGAAGACATAAGAAATTGTTTTTCACGAAGTAAACCCTCTATTTTAATAGTGGTTTATTAAGAAAAGATCAATACTTTGAGCCTTGTCATTTTGAACATTAAGATTTTAACATTATCCTTTTGTAATACATTTCAAGTTAATTAAAAAAAAACAGAACAAAGTATTTCTAACTGGAAATATTATATCCAAAAGATATACTCAGAGGGTATATGATCAAATTACAAGAAAACATGACTTTTAGATTACTACAAAATATGCTGCTCCATATATGGGTTACAAGTAGTTTTAAAAATCTATTATTATCCATATTTGTGTTCCAAACAGTCTCATATATAAATGTAAGCACTATAAATCTATTTTTTCTTATTTCAAAGAGGGTAAAACAGAATAAAACTGATTGAAATAAACCAATGTAAGAGATATAGGACTTCAAAACATTACAAAATCAACAACAGTTACCATAATACCTTTTGATGTCTTCAAAATAGCTGCAGATAACTTTGAACATAGTAAAAATCAAACAGGACTGAATAGAATAGAAACAATAAAAATAAAACAATGAATACAATAAAGGACTTCAAAACAAGTGTATAGTAAATCCAAAATTGCTACCATAATGTCTCCCTATCTTTGAACTAGCTTCTCCTGCCATCGGATTTGCTATAATTAAACAAAAGATAAGAGAATAAAACCAACCCAACAAAACAATGGAATTGGTATAGGACTTCCAAAACACAACCATAAGGAATCAGCAGTGGCTGTAACCCTCAGAAGGAGATCCCTCCTAGATATCACACTGCTTACTGATATCTTCTGAATCTACGCTCAGACCACTGGCCCTAGACCTGCAATGTTAGTGAAACAACAATTACATTTCACCTCCGTATCTATCAACAAGCCTGTGTTTCTCTGGATGAGTCAGTTGCTTACGGTGGGAAGCCAGGGGTATTGGTACTTCTTGTTTCCCAGTCCACACACCAGAAGGGGCTGGGGTTTGTCTGTTGCCGTCCAGCAGTGACCTGCTCATGGCACTGTTACCCAGACTGGGCTTGCTTGCTGGTGTGGCCTAGTTCTCTCTACTCCTGGCCCACGAATGGCACTGACTCATCGGGAGAGGCTGGAATATGTCTGCTCCAGACCAGCAGCAGGCCACACATGGTGCTGCTTTCAGAATTTTAAATCTAAAAAACAAAACACATAGCTCACTTGTAAAGGGAAACATCCATAATCTTTCTTTGTGAAACTTTTAAGCCTTTTCTAACAAAAAAAATGATTTTTAAAGAAACCACATTTTAAGTACTTAATTTAAACCAATTGCATATGGGAAAATAATAGAAGTTTATCTATTAAAGAGAAGCAAGCTATGTTTTTTAGTAGCACTTGAAAATATTAGCATTAGGACACTAGTAAACAAGGTAGGTCATAGCTATTAACTCTAAAGCTTAATATTTTTAAACCATCTGTTGCAAGTCATTAAATGAGTCATGCTTACACAAATTAATCTTTTAGGATATTTTCAAGTGCAAAACAGAAAAACCCATTATTACTTTAAGATTTCTGAAAGTTCAATTTTAACTGGTTGACTTACAGTATGATGAAATTCTCCATTTCATGATACTAGTCCTTGTAAAATAGTTACTCTGAAACTTAGGAATCAGATATTTTTTGAACTTTGATACTGTGTTAGATATGTAATATATATCTGCAATCTATGAAATAGATTTAATAGACTTAAATGAATTGTCATTTAAATAGTTGAAGAAGCAAAGTATATATGATTTTGTATTTGGCATGTCATTAGTATTTTAAATTAATTATAAATAATTCAGATGTTTCAGTTATGCATCTATTTAACTTGATATTTAGCAGTTACCAACACATAACACAGAAAATATAAAACATTTAAAAAGCATGTCTATATCTCAAACCATTCGTTTTGGGGTTTGCTTGTTTTTCCTGAGGAAAAATATCTCTCAAAAGTTGTAACTCCATACAGAATAGCTATTCTTAGGAAATCCACTAATAACAAAGCTGGAAGGGCTGTGGGGGAAAAGGGACACTTCTCAACTGTTGGTCGGATGTACACTGGTACAAACACTATGGAAATTAATGTGGAGATGCCTCAAAAAACTATGATTGGAAGTTCCATTCAATCTAGCTATTCCCTTCTGGACATTTTCCCAGAAGAATTGAGAGCATCATACCACAGCAATACATGTGCACCCATAATTATAGCAGCACAATTTGTAATAGTTAAATCTTAGAAACCACCCAAATGCTCATTGGAAGCAACCCAAATGCCCATCAACCACGAAATAGGTAAAAAAGATGTGATTTTTTATACAGTGGAGTACTACTCAGCTACAAAGAAGGATAAACTTGAGGCTTTCATAGGTAAATGGATGCAACTTGAGACCATATTCATTTGTGAAATAAATCAAATTCACATGTGTAGATATCATATTGTCTCCCTGGTGTAAAAAACTGAAAGAGTAAATAAAATCCAAAGTCTTCAGTAGGTATTATGTAGATATCGTGAAACTGATAGGGAAAGAATCTGCTCAAAAGGAAATAGCAACTGTAATAGAGAAAATGAGAAAAGAAAGAAGGGAAAAGATTTGATATGTATATATAACCACAGTAGTGATCTCTTAGTTCATCAAAAAAATGGTTTGTGCTTTCATTGTTTGATTATTTGATCTTTCTTCATGCCTATGTTTTGTAATCTGAAGAATTACTTTGAAGATAACAATATGTAATATATTAACCACTGTTAATCTATTACTTGTTTTGAAATTCTGTATCATCATTTTTAGTCTTTTTTCATTTTACGAAAAATTGCATTCTCAACCTGGAAATAACATTTACACACACTGTTTGTTTGAATGTGTGCTTTTAAAAGTCTACCTAATAAATCCCTTCCTATCCCTTTTTAAATATTTATTTTTTGTTAGTACATGTTTGCAGAACATAATATGTCTTCATTCTTTCTTGCTCTCCTTCCCCTTATATTCTTGTCACCTCTATCCATCTCTTAGTTGCCCACCTATTTGCAAAAGATATATTTCCCCATTTTCTATTATCTATGTTATATTTCGTTCCTTATTTATATTTTTGATTTCTCATGTAAAAGAACCCCTGTGATATTTCAGCCTGTATATCTTATTCATTGCATTTTACATCATTATGGTCTCAAGGTACATCCACTTTCCTACAGATGGCGTAAGCTTATACTTCACGGTATCGTAGTACTATACCGTGCATAAAAGAGGGCATAAACAACATTTTTTGTTTTCCTATTCATCTGTCGATTAACATATATGCTGCTTCTAAGATATAGCTGTTATGCATTGTGTTGCTATAAGGTATGTATCAATGTAATATGTCTTTTCTTTAATCTACTTTAAAAACAGAAATTGGTAATATAATGCATCCCAATATTATTATACTTATATTATTATAATATAATGCTTCCCAAATATTAAATATGTGTTTTAATTTAAATTCTAAAAATTTTATTGTAAAAAACATTTGTGGAAATCTGAAGGTAATATAACTCTTTATTTTGGCCATTAATTTTGAAGCAAACACTTTTATAAGAACTACTCAAATTAGTAGCTTACCCTTAGCTGTCTTTTCCATTAAAATTCTTCCTTCTTCAAGCTGGCAACAATTATTGATATCTTTTAAAATGTGTACAACATCTCTTACACATAATCATGATACCTGGAGTATTGTACATTCAAATAATATATGAATAAGAGGTGTAAATTATGCACTAACAGGCTGCCAAAGGCTTTATAACTACCAGTATCTCATCATGTTATAATTTAGGCACATTCTAATTAAAAGCATTGGCTGATTATTTTCCACAAAATATCAGAATTTAGGAGAAATAAATTTTAGAATCAGTTTTAAAATTCTGTCTTATGCCTTTATTATCACTTTCTTTTTTATTATTTGTATTTATAAGTCTGCGTGTGTAGCTTCTTACACATGTTGATAAACAAATCCATCATAAAATGGTGAAATGCAGTATAGTTTGATTTTAAGTGAATATAATCATAAACATTAGCTCTATGTTCACAAACATGATTTTTATGGGGAAAGTCACCTTTTCTAATTTGTTAAATATTTCTATGACTTGAGATATACTTTCAAATATTTGAAAAAGTTTTAGGAACTAAATAAAATTCAGTTATATTAACTGATGTAGCACTGGAAGTATTAAGAAAGATATTAAATATTCCTCTAATAGACATGCCATCTTTCATATAATTGTTATTTCAAGGCATTTTAAAATTGTCATCTTTGAGATTTATCATTTTTAGTTATCTATTCTGTCCTTAGACACATGTATTAATTTTATAGTTGAAAAAGTATTTAGAAAAACATGTGCTTGTAAACTGGTTTCGTTAAGCTATAAATATAAAGCATATTCTTCTCATTAAGAATTTTATTGAATATACAAAGTTGATGTTTGTTATCTATGGAAAATAATATAAATGAATATTTGTATCTTATTTTATTAAAAGGAAGCTTTTTCTAAAAATTACTATTCAAAATCAACATGTAAATGGTTTACTCAACTTAGTTGCATTTTTATAAGTAAATATAAATTAATGCTTTTCATTTGAATGGATGTTCCCTCCTGCTAGGATTAATGACAATTATTAAAACAAGTTACTTTTGATTCAAATATCAGAGTGACTTGACCCACAATTACCAATATTGAACTACCTAGCAAATGATTATGTTAGCATATAAATCTGTGATGCTGATGATTTCTCAAAATGGATTTCAGGAATTTAGATTATTTTCCCAAAAAAGTCTTTAAAATTAGTTAAAAATGTGTACTATATTCTTCTCCCTTTTTTTTCTTTTGCATGCTTTAAGTTTTTTGCATTGGGTATTCATTCATAAGTAACATAATAAATACAGCTAATAAAGTTATACCAAACTTTATTACCATAATTGAATATAAGAAATAAAATAAAAATGAATTTAATAACACCCTAGCTAACACCATTTACTGTATTTACATGTTATTAAAATGTTAATGTTTATAATTTACACATTTCATTACCAACAACTTTGGTCATTGTGATTTAAATAGATAACCTGCCTTACATTGCTTTATATAACTTCATAGATACATTCTTGATGCATCTAGACATCTTAGAATATTTATATGGCCTAGAATTCTTCCATGAATCTTACCTTTCACTACACAATAAAAAAGAGCTGTTGATTTCATTGAATTCCTACAATGTATAACTTATTTCAATACCTTTCACTGTAGTGTTTCAAGAAAAGCTAGTTTACCTGATTTTCATGCACATTATACTAGAATAAGACCATAGTAGATACTTATCTTTATTCCATTGTTTGTTGATGTTACATACTACAATTCACTACATTTAAAACTCTACCATGATTAAACATATGGCTTGAATGATTTAGTGTGTTGTTTGAAGTGTTACTAAATTACAGATTTAAGATTAAGACAACAAAAGGTACAGGCAGTATTTTTCTTCAAATCCATTCAACCATATTAATTCAATCAAATACCTGAACTAATTTTCCTTTTTTGATATCTTAAGCATGCATACTTTTACCACTATTAGATTTGAGAAAATCACACCCTTCGTGAATATTGGAAGTGTCAGCCACCAGGTTTTATAATTAAATTTATGTCATAAGCATCACTGGTTAACAACAAAATTTCCATAACATAAGTTTTACGAATTGCTAGAATGACTCCCAAAAGAAAAATGTCTTGATTATGGAGCAAAAAACATCATTGTTTTGTAGAAAGTCAGGTAAGTTCAAATGACTCTGAACTCTAAAAAATATATACCTAAAAATACCCGACCTCTTTGTGTCCTGCTGCCCCTCATATTCATACTCTTCAATCAAAATTCAGGATCTCTTTGTCCTGATCAAGGCAGCACGATGAAGACCGGTCATGGGTCATGGCCTCATTTTGCCTTATTTCAAATCCCGTGTGTTTATTCTTAAAGTGCTAACTAGGAATGCAGGAAGGTGACGTGTGTGTTTGTTAGTGATATCTAAACAACATTTTACACTAGCTAAAGTTAGAAACTAGATTTCAATTTTCTTCAAGTTTATTTCTGTGCAATAAATTTCATGTTATTCCTTATATTCCTATGTCAACTTGTGCATGTTTCCTTCAGCTCATTTTTATTTCTGAAGGGTATGTATTAATAGAAACATGAGCACATAATGAGGTTGATACAAAAGAACATATACTTTTGGAGGTGGATGTTTGGAAGATTATAAATGTCATGCATTTAAGCTAAATTTTCAAAGACATTAACTACAGTCAACCAGTTACTTGCAAATAACTGTAGAAATAATTCATGCAAGATTAAGAAGCTAAATTTGAAGAATGGTAGTGCTTTGGTCTTTGAATCATTCATTCATTTTGCTCAATTACAAACACTGATTAATTTTCAGTTGTATGTCAAGCAGTGGAAAATAATTAAGATATAATGAATAAATTATGAAATAAAAAGATGAAATAAAACATATTCAAATAAAAACCGCTGTGGAAGACTGTTTACTAACTGCAATTCTAGGTAAATAATAGAGCAAATGATCTAGCTATGGTATGGAGAAATATTAAGAGGTTGGAAAGGAGCTAAATGGACACAAGTTTTTTTTTTTTTTAATGAAGAAGTGAAAAAGTAGACTTTTAAAAATATTTAGAAATAGATGAAGTGCAGCTAGCACAGAAGGTCAGAGAAAAAGGTTAGATTTGTTGTAAGTAAGCAAAAAATAGGCACTTAATGATTCAGGTTATATTTTCATTTTAGAAAAATAATTTCTGGAGATAAAATATAGTTTTTACCCTATGCATTTAAAGAACAGGGTCCAGAGACAGCACTATTTGTATTTATTTTAGTATTTAAAAATATCTATCATTCATTGTGCTTCAGAAACTTCACTAATGACTTATAAGTCATGTTAAGTTATCCATACATAATCATAAGAGCAAAGTGGAGAAGATGGAGCTGCAAGTAGAAGAGTTGGAACAATCATACATTGCTCTTAAATGTTATATGTATTCAACACTGAAAGAACGCAGTGGGAGGACCAACTCAGATGTCAGTGCAGTAATCCTACTGAGTAACAGCCAACCTACTTTAAAAAGTAGGCATGGGAATAGTAAACAATGAAAAGACATTAATGGACAAATAATTGATGTAGAATAAAAAGCAATTATATTTTGCTAAAAAATAACTGCACCTCAAGCTTTATAAATATATAAGTTTTAGAACCTATGTGGTACCAGATAGGAGACTGCATGTTATGCACACTGTAATTAAGATCTAATCTCTTAGTTTAGAAAAGTTTAGAAAAAATTATTCTTATCAAAATCACTCTTTGGAATTTCATTAAATAAAGCATAAAGTACACTCAGAACTCTCTAGCAAAAACTCTGTCATAGGCATCTTTTTCTTTTCCCTGAATCAAAACAGATGATAGCTTCTTGGCCAAGTCCACTATGAGCTGGCTTGTATTTAGAGAACATATACAAAATAGCTTCAACTACAACTCTAAATATTGGAAACTCACCCAGGAAAGTGACAATGTGACACCATGAGAAACACAGAGATTGAAATGAACTAATGCAAAGATTCATTACCTGTCCCATGCCATTTCATTCCTTGATAGATGGCCATTAAATTAAATAAATCACCTGTGACCCTAAGTACTTCATTGTTTCGTTACTATTTCTTTCTCTCCTTGCCTCTTTCTTTCTGCCTTGATTCCTTTCATTTGTTTTATTGTCTCTCTCTTTCTAGTACACATCGTACAGGTAAATTAAGCATATAACTAATCTGACCTGAAACCCCACTTTCTTTTCTACAGCTATGATGTGCAAAAAATATTTATTGAATGCCACTGTTACCGTTCCTACACTGATGCTACCTAGAAGAATTACCACATGCAAAAATGGGTACTTATCCGAAAGCTGCTTAAAAAAAATCAGTTTTTTACTTTAATCATTAGTTAATATAGGTCATAATGAGCTCAAGAAGAGCACATGGTTTATGTATTTGTATTTTCACTAGTGCTATGTCTTTCTACTACTATTTTCCACAATGTACAAGCAGACAGCTGGGTCATAAGACATTAGGTAAAAATCAGGAGAAAATTGACAACATTATCTGCACGGAACATATCATTAGGCAGGCTTATGATGATTTCACTAAACCACCGTATTGTTTCTCTCTCTACAAGCTCCATTACAAAGTGTGTTTAAACTCCTTTTGAAGACTGTGAGCTGATGGGAAACTACAAGACACCCGACAGATTCACTTTTTTAAATCTATTAATGTAAAATATTCAAAACTTGTGATTTTTCTGCTAACAAAAAGGAAAAACAAGTTATTTAAATTGTAGTTTTGGTATTTAGCAGTTATTTACATATTTTAAATTCTTTAAAAATTATCTAGTTTTATTTAGCCTATTTGCTTTTGGATCTGAGTCCAGTGTTCTCGTTATGGACCAGCAAGAGCCTTCATCTATCTAAACATGATCTGTTTTCCTTTAACAGCAGTGGTGGCAAAGAATCATACTTGCATAGAGCTTTTTAATATAAATTTGTAATTAAATGTGAAGGCACACAGTGCAGCTCATTGGTGAGTCACATGATCAGGATTCAGTAAATCGGAATATCAGTGGGTTGCCAGGGAGACAGGTCAATTATAACTTCCAAATACTAACCTGAAACAATGATAATAAATAAGCATGATACCCAGTGTATGACTGAATGGCTACAGCTGAAATTTTTGTTCTAATTATAAAAATGATGCATAATAAAAAGAATTAGCCACGGATTTTACTTCTCATACATAGTTTTCTATCCTGAATCTCTGTTTGTTTCTTTGTAGTGCATTAGAATTCTCAGTCAAATTACGATTGCTTCGAAAGTTCTGTCTGTGGGAAAAAAGGAACAGTGGGCGTGGAAAGGCATCACCCAGAACTTTCCAGGATATATTGGTTCAGAAGCCGAAGAAGTTCTCCCCACAGTTAATTGCCTGTCACCAAGGGATTTTTTAAGTAATCATGCAGTTACATTGCTCTTGGGTGCTAGTCAACATAGTCACAAATTCCTCTAGGCAGTGACATGAGGTGCTGGGTTAAGTAAGGGTCCCTCCAATGATGCTTTTTAGAGCTACCGGTGAGAAGTGGAATCTTTGCCTTGGGTTTGGTGATTGTTTTTAATTTTTTAGCCTGTTGTTCCAATGTCCACAACTAATGTTTGCATAGGCCACTGTAGAAAGAGATTACAAGAAATATTAAGTTTGTCAAACTATCCCTTATGGGCCCATGTAATGTTAAGTTTAATCACTTTTGTTTTCAGGGAAGTAGCCATCCGTCCAGGCAAAAATATTTTCCTTATAATGCAGACTTGTAAAAGAATACCCCCTAATTCAATGGTGTGAGAATTTGTTTACCTAGATAGACGGCTCAGAGACTCAGGCCTAGGGCTAAGCAGAAGTCTCTGTGCTATGCAGGGCCAGGAACTGAGAGACCAACATCCTCCTCACTGTAGATCATTGCGTCAAAGATGCATACACGGCCTACACTGTAATTGGTCGTTCTACTTAGAAGGTGCCTCTGAAGTCTTTTAAAATCATCATAAATCATCCACCTAATGCAATCCAACTATTCCAGGTCGATCCAAACATGATTGCATCCAAAATTTATAGAGAAAAAAAGCTGTCTCCTCTTTATCCTTGATCTTTTTGCCAAAACAAACCAGGTTAAATAAGTGTACACATTTCTTGTTGATCCTTCATATAAATGATGTTCAAAGTTTGCTTATTTGTCCTGTAACAAATTCTTGAGAAATACTCCTGAAGTAATAGATCAGAAATTCTGAAGATGGAGAAAGAGATGAAATCAAGAATTAGAATATATCATGTACACCTACTGTAGCAGAAAATGATCCTGCCAGTCAGTATATTTCAGTTTCTTAGTTGCCTAGGTAGTAGTTCCTGTTGTAGTTTAGATTACTTCTGTCTCCTAGAAACAGCTGCTCATTGAGATGCATAGCTGATCATTATGATGAATATTATAAGAATCAATCGAAGACAGTCCAGTACTCTTCCTCTGTACTTCCCCTTTGTAATCCTTAACAATCTTCCTCCCCAAGTCCTCAGGGCCTGATACTTTTGAAATGACCCCAATCAGTGCCTGCTGATATAAAATAAACCTGCCTCTAAATTCTGGGTGTTGTTTTGGTTTTTCTCCTTGCCCTTGCACTACCACCCTATAAGGAACGTATTCATTGCTTGCTGAAAACATGTGCCAATAAAAATTTAAAAAAAAACAATTAAAAAATAACAGGAAAGCATTGAGCAATTTGCATTTTTAAAAGTCCCCTCAGGGGATCCTAATGCATCAAAATTTTGACAACCACTGCAAAAAACCTTTCAACAGCTTACTCAGAGTTAAAATCAAAGGCCTTGAAATGTTCTGGGATCTTGCAATTTTTTTTCTTTTTTCATATCTTTTTCCTGTTTTTCTTTTTTTAACCTTGACTGTTCCTTGAGAAAAGCCAGAATTTATACCATCCTTTTACCTTCTTTATCTAATATCTTCTCTCTGTGATCTATGTACTGTACTTCAGTAGCTTTCCTCTATGCTTGAAGGACAATCTGCCAAAAATTTTGACAAGATTTTGTCTAAATTTTCTGAGAAACTGTGCCCTCATTTCCTGATGAAATTAGTGCTCAGTACTCCTCTCTTCTTACCCCATTATATTTTAATTTATTTTTCTTGGTAATCTTCTACTCACTAGATTAAATTCTGACATCCCAGATCCTTGAGGACTGATTTGGTTGCTGTTATTTTTCTCTATTTGGTTCATTTCAGAGATCCACAAATATTCCTCAGTGATTAAGAGATTATTTTACATAAACCAATGAAATGGCTATCTTCATGTTTAATATCAAATATTATTAAAACTAGTGTGTTTGATATTTAATTTATGGCACAATTGGATATGCTGTTTTTCAAAATACATTAAAGAGATCTGTGCTTATTCAGTATTTAAAAAAAATACTTCCTTAATCATAAATATTTGTTTTCTACTAGAAACTTTGGTCATTGAATCTAATATTTTATATATCATTGAACTATTATATGTGAAATCATATAACCGATTTTTGTATTCCATATTTTATGAATTTACATTCTCTTTCCATGTTTTCATCCTACCATGACAGACCAAAACTTTGTGAAATTTTTCTGACCTGTTCTTTTTAATAATTTCTTTTTAAATAATAGCAAGCTTCCTTATTTTATTCATTTTAAATAAATACAGAACATTTTCCATATTGAATAAACATGTGTTTTTCTTTTTAATAAGTTTTTTCTCTAAAATTCTATGCAGTGAAAATGTAAATAATTTTAAATATTTGTAAAAGTTATTCTTTTCATACCTTTGTGTGATACACGCATACTCAGAAAGGCAGCATCATTTTACTTAATTCTGAGTTATATTCTGGCTATTTTCTTTTAAAAGTCACTTAATTTATTGTCTCTGGAATTGAGAAACTCTCTGAAAAAAGCAAAGACATATTCATGGGAGCTTGGAGTTTAGATTTTGCTGGATATGCTGCCCTTGCCTTTGGCCAAGTCATTTGATTTCACTGACTCTCAGTTTCTTCATCTACATAATTAAAACTTCGGTTTCCAGATTTCACTAGATTTTACTCCATTTAAAAATTGCCTGTATGTCTTAGTCTTTTGTTTGGCTTACTTCTCAAGCAGATTTACTGATAGTGCACAAATTTTCTTCATCTAACTATGTCATCTGAGATATTTATTACCAGGAGTTAGGGAGAAAAGTCTCCTGAAAGCCTTTGTTGTCTTTTTCTAGACCAAACTCTATACTAAATGAATATTCCTTATACCTAGCGTATTATTTTATTTCGTAATTCTCACCATTTTTACAATTTTGCGGAATTTATTCTCATTAGATTCTTGATATATGTTCTTTTTTTAAACTGAGTTAAATTCAAATGATTTTGTTACTCAAAGTTGGAAGTTCAATGTGAGAATTCTAATGGTGTAATGATAGTATACTTGGAGTCTTTGTTGTTTTTTTTTAGTTTCATGAAAAATTATAGGAGAAAAATTATCTTTTATGATTATTCTGAAAAGTTATTTTCTCAATTTCATTCTTGAATGAAATGAAAAAGTATTTAATGAAGGGATAACAAGGTTCCTCCCAGAAAATAATATTGTGCGCCTACAACCATAAAATCAAATAAAAATAAGAGTGGCACAAAAACAGCTAGCCATTCAAAATTATGTTGTTTGATTTTTAAAGGTGGCAACACATTTTAATTGTATATCTAATCAATGAGAAAGATACAGAATATTCTTTGGTTGTTTTTAAGAAAATGTTATGAGTTGCACACTTTTTACCTATAAATTATTTTCTTTAATTGATATGCTAACTAGAAAGAAAAATAAGATTCAGTTATATGAATGGGGATTGAAAAGGACCAACATAGTAAAAAGGTGTGACAAATATAAAATATATATATATATATGATATATATGAATTATATACTGTATTATTTTCTTTTGTAACTTCAACATGCATATTGCTTATTTTCAGAGAAAGGTCAATTTTCCTGTATCAGGATCATATTATTTCTATAAGTATTGTGATTCCTTTTTATTATGTTTCTTTCTTTAATGTTTTTCTTTAAATTATCTCTAGATCTCATCTGTCTTCAGTTCGCTATCGGACTAAGCCTTGTCATTTCTTCGCCATCAGTTCCTTCCAAGAGATAAAAGAAAGAAAGGAAGACTGAAGTGATATTTCCCCAGGTTAATAATTATATTACTACCGCAAAACACTTTTTTATAAAAATTTAATTCACCAAAAAACTTTTTTTACAGAAATCATCTCATTTTTTAGCTGAATCACCTCATTTTGGATCATATTTTTGTGAGCTCTGTATTTCTGAGTCATCTGTTGTTCTACTATTAATTATCTGCTGAAATTTTCCTTAAATGATTATATGATACATTTATGACTCAGACATTCTAACAACAGATTGTTTCTCAACAAAAATAAATTCATTTTAAACACATGCCCTAGTTCTTACTACTAACAATGATGATGATAATGAAATAGATTCACTTTTTGTATACCCATATTCTGTATTTTGTGCTTATGTAAAATTAAAATTTTAAATGCAATCACTTTTTGATAATAAGACTTATTATCCTGTAAATAAATCATAATTATGTGACCTAAATTAGTTCATCACGATTTCTTTCAAGATTGCTGTATATAGTCATTTCTGAGAAAGAGATGGAGATCAAGAACTGCATGAAAGACAAAGAGAGTAAAATTAACTAAAACATTATATAGTTGGCTTTCATGGACTGCTAAATGAAGATAATTATCAACTTTTCAAGGATAATAACCAATAAATGAAGGATACATTTGAAATAATTTAATGAACCACCAAAATTTAAAGAAAGAAAAGGAGACTATATAAAGACACTAATTTTGGTGTTTGAAAAGTTTCTTGAATTTCATGTTGGCCAATAAAAGAATGAAGATTGGCTGTGAATGAAGAGTGGGTATAATTTCAGGCAGAGAAAACAGAAATCTTGTAGTTCCCAAATTAATCAAATGTGATTCTTATTTTGTAGTCTGAAAAAGCACTTAATATTTCTTATCAACCTTATTTTCCTTTTTATGTTTTCTCTTTAAAGTGTTGATTTTTTTTGGCACTGGGGATTGAACTCACAACCTCGCGCTTGCCAGGGCAGGCGTTTAAGCCACTGAGCCAAACTCCCCAGCCCTGGTTTTTTGAGGCAGTGTCGCACTATGTAGCTCAGGCCAGCCTTACACCTGCGTTGTAGCCCAAGCCGGCTTCGAACTCACAACGCTCCACCTACCTCAGCCTCCCGAGTGCTGGGATTAAAGGCGTGCGCCACCACGCCGAGCTTAAAGTGTTGATTTGATAATTCACATTTTTTATCTTTGTCTAATGATAAACTTTGGAGGATTTTTAAAATAAATATATCACTTAATTTTATTGTATAGCGATTTTTTTACTGTTTTCTTATTTACAAAATGGAGATAATAACATCAGGTATCTGTTGCAGATGTACGTATTTCATGGATTAATGAATGTAAAAGATGAAAAACATAATGCAATGTAAAAAGTGCTCAATAGGTTAACTGCCTCTAACGCTTCTTATTCCTTATGATTATATAGTATTCAAGTTTTATTACACATTAAATTTGCAATATTGTCTTAGGTCATGTCCTTATATTTTTATTTTACAATTTAAGAAATACAGATAGCATTTTACTCTGCTGCAGCATCCATAGAAATATTAGAATTCTTAAATTTTCTATTGCCTGCACTTCACTCATTCTGTATTCTTTTGTGTTAACATCTCCACCACACCATCCTTTTTAATTATACCTATGTTATTAAAAATTTTATTAGTTTGTATGACAGAAGATATTTAGCATTGTATCTATATTAAAGTGGTTAATTTTCATTGGAAAAAATTATTCCAAATCTTAGCTCAAAACAGAAAACATTCACTGTCTGTTTTTGTGGGTCAAGATTTCAGCCATTGCTTATCTGATTTCCTTTGGTTCATGATATCTCGTGAGGTGGCTGTCAAACTTTTAACCAGAATGCAGTCTCATCTCAGACTTTTAATTCCATGTGTGTTGGTAGATCAAGACCTTCAGTTTCTCATAGATTTGGGTATCTTCCACATTAGCATCTCTTTAGCACAGCTCACAAGATGAAAGCCACTACCTTTTGCAGCCAACTCTTGAATCTGACTTCTGCTGAATTTTATTTATGAAATGAAACATTTACATGAAGCCTACATTCAAAGAGAAGG
Source organism: Dasyprocta punctata (assembly GCA_004363535.1). Classification (NCBI taxonomy): domain Eukaryota; kingdom Metazoa; phylum Chordata; class Mammalia; order Rodentia; family Dasyproctidae; genus Dasyprocta; species Dasyprocta punctata. The sequence goes on from RJWM01010913.1 coordinate 37,550, forward strand.
TATTATCCAGGGGCACACACCCCTGGAGGCAAGAATCATTAGAGACCTTCTTACAGGCTATCACAAACCAACTCAGTACTAAGAAAGGGATTATTTTTTCTTCACGTATTCAACATGTTGCTATGATTTCTTTTTGAATCTTCTTATGTTTTGCACATTCCCATCATTAATGTTCTTGTATTTGAATTTTATATTTTCAGATTTGTGCTTGATGATTTATTTATGCACTCACCCACCCTATAAAAAGTCATAGATCAAACCGCCCTAGAACCTGCATGCTATGAAGATACTATGTCATTATTTATGAATTTGGAAGCTTCATAAAAATTCTATCTACAGAAATCTTCAGTTTTTATCATATATTATTTTCTTTGTGGACATTGCCCAGCTATATGTTAGACAAGTAGAAGTAGAGCAATGATCTGGGTCAGCTAAGAATTTCAAATTATTTAGAATAACATAATTTTCTGTAGAAGTCATTTGTGATTTTAACCCAGGGGTACATTAATGATAACTCATATGGACTGAGAGATTATTAAGTGGCAGATATTGAGCTCAGTAATTAACCTACATTATTTTATTTTATTTTATTTTTTTTTTTTTTTTTCGGCACCGGGGATTGAACTCACAGCCTCACGCCTGCCAGGACAGGCGCTTAAGCCTACATTATTTTAATTCCCTTGAAAATTCTGTATGATACATACTACTTTCCCCCAATTTTGCACATGGTAAAGATGTTTAAAAATCTTTTAGAAGGGATTATTAGAGTGAGATATGATATCCAAAATGTTTTAGAGAAATGAGGTATCTAATGTAAGTTTACTAATGAGTGCAAAATTCTCAACACTAATTTGTCTACTCAAGCATATTCATACCAATATTAAAATATTAGCCCTGAGCCATTTGGGCATGCATAGTAAGTAAAATTAACAGATATTTTCAATGTCCACCAGGTATTTACATAAGATTTTGCCAAGAAACAGTCTTACATCGTCCTACAAAATCTTTTAGTTTTCATGGTGTTTAGATTTTCATTTACAGTAAAGGGAATGTTAACATATAAATTTGCTGAGATCTATGTCCAAAGTCTAGTAACTGGCTAGAGATTTCTGTGGGATTTCAGACATGTGCTCTATGCTCAAGCCATTCTTCTTAAATCCTCTGTACCACTGACTTGGACAAGAATGGCAAAGTATACATTTTGAGGACTTTTCTTCCATTTAATGTTCCATACACCTCAAGTCAAATACTGATTTAGAGCTTTAAAAATATCTGAAATTTAAAGGAATTTGTTTACTCTATGAAGCTTGTTTTCTCGTTTGTGAAGTATGAATGAAATTCTTCATGCAAGTTATTTCCACACCATTAACTAAGATAATCCTTAAAAATGACCTAGTTATATTTAAATTCCATAAGTTTCTAAGAAGAAAATGCTAATTCTATAGATAGAAATCCTTCCCTTTGATCACACTGATGCTTAAAAATAAGAATAAGAGGGACATGATGGTTACACCTGTGTCCCAGCATCCTGAGAGGCCGAGGTTGGAGGATCACAAGCAGGAACCCAAGATGAGTGATTTAACAACTTAATGAGACTTTGCCACACAATAGAGAGAGAAAAAAGTAAGAAAGTGAGAGAGTGAGAAAACACAACAGACAGAAACAGAGACAGAGACAGAGAGACAGAGACAGACAGAAGAGAGGAAGAGATCAGAGGCAAGAGAGTGGAAAGAAGAAAAGATGGGCTGAGATGTACCTCGGTTGGTACTAATATGCAATGGAAAGCAAATAGTGTCAGTGCTTAACAGCAAAAGTGTAAAATGTCAAGTAATCATGTGGCTCTATCCACCTATCACCTCTCTGCATGTAATTGTTGATTGACAGTGTCAGTCTGAGAAATTCAGAAGCTTAACAAATTGGTGCAAGTCTACACCTGGCGCATAGAAGTCACAACCTTGGGCAGTTTGTCACTTGGATGGATAAAGGGGAGATGAGGAAGAACGGAGCAGCTTCTGTTTAGAGGAGCCGCAGTCTTTGCCTTCTGCTTGAACATCATCTCTTGGTTTGCTGAGCAGACCCATCAATCTCCAGATACAAACTTGCACAAACCCTGCAGTGAACGCCACACGCTGAACTGAAACCTTCAGTCTCCAGTAAGAAGACACCCTCTGCACACTTTCTCATCTGACTCTGTGGCTGACCATTGTAAGACAGACTTGTAATTTCTTATACATGTATATATCTTGTGTTATATCTGTTTCTCTAATAAAACACTGATGCGCTATCTTTAAAACATCTCCTGTGCATGTATGTTGTAGGGTTCAGACTGAATGCACAACGAAAGATACTGCTGTTATTTCCCGCTGCCCTCATTTTACCTACCAATATCACCAACATGGTTGCCAATAACTTTACCTTGAGAAGAAATAATTAGCTTTGCTACCCAAAGTACAAATATTTATTTTCTTTTAGGTAATTTGATAATTTTTGACAATACACATGCACAATACACACAGAGATTTATATTTGCATTGATGTCTAGGTTGCTTCCTCTGTTTTAAATTACAGCAACATGTACTGAAGGATACTGTATTTATGATGAGCAAAATGTCATATAATGCATTTAATCATCTTGCAGTTTCCCAATCTCTTACTTCATGAGGTAAATCATCTGAATTCCAAGATGACACTTAGACCAGATGCTTCCTTAGAGTTGACTTCATTATTTGCCAACCTCCAAGCTAAGAGAAAAGGATATGTAATGCTTTCTGCTACAAATCAATTCAATTAGTTCACCATTTTAAAGATAACTATGTTTTATTTCTAATTTCTTGGAATTGTCTTAGTAATAGGAAACTTGACCCTAAGTTGAAAATTTGTAATGAAAGTATGTGTATTTAAAATATAATTCAAGAAAACAAAACTTATATTTAACCAAATCTTAGTTCCATGGAATTATTTGTATATTCTTCTGTTTAACTCTTTTCCCTTCTGACTTTAAAAATAGCTAATTTTCACGAAGGGTGAATTGAGTACTATCATAGTTGATATACATGGTATTATTAAAAAAAATTCATTTTACTGACTGAGATCATGAAACTCTCTGGCTGTTTTCATTCCATTTCACCTTCACTGCTCAAACCGGTGTGGTACTTTCCCACACACAGTTGTGCCGTTTTAGTATATGCATACACTTGTAACATGGTATTGTATATAAAAACTAATTATAGAAATAACTCAAATATTTATGAATGGTGGGACTGAATAGTAAGTATATAGTAATAAATGTATCTGCTTCAAATATCAATATTTCATGGTAAATATTTATACAACAATGTACTATTGTTTTGTCTTCAAATTTTATAAGCAAGCCAGCTATGATGGTCTGTGCTTTGAAGCCCTGCTACTCAGTAGGGTAGAGAAAACAGGAGGAGGATCACAAGTATGAGATCCTGTTTTAAACTAAAAAAGGCTTGGGATATAACTCAGCACTCTCTGCATACCACAGAGAATATTATATATGTACGTTGTTTTAACAGAATAAAAATACAGGAACAATGCTTTCTGATGTTTCCCTGTTATGCTGATAATACTGTCTGTATTATCAAATTTAGACTATAAATTACTTTAAAATCAACAAATACTATGTGATTTTCCAAAAATTACTACTGACAACTATATAAAAGTGCAAAATTATGTTGAACTAAAAAAGTCCAATTAGAAAGGACTGACTATATTTCAACTATTCCACAGGGTAAAAACAATACATTTGATTTGCTTTCACCAGTAATATAAATTATGATGACAAGGAAGTATGGTAGCAATTTTATCAACTCCATTTATATTTTGCTTAACAAAACTAGATGTCATGCAGTCATGTATATTTGAGTGACTGGTTAAAGTTTAAGTGTATCTTGCTGAAGAAGTTAACTATTGCTAGAGGCTAACCATAGGTTTTGTGGTTCTCTGGTCTTGGTTGGGAGATTTCAGAGAAATGTGGATTTAAAATAAACATTAAAGAAAATATTTCAAATAGATTTTTCTGTTATTTACATGCTGATTTTCCAATAATTTGAGGGGGAGAATTTATAAGATTCATGCTATCAAATTTTATTTAATCCTTTTTTTTTTTTTTTTGCGGTACCGGGGATTGAACTCACAACTTTGCGCCTGCTAGGGCAGGCGCTTAAGCCACTGAGCCAAACTCCCAGCCCTTCAAATTTTATTTAAAACGAAAGAAAACCAAGTCATATGCATGACTCCAGGGAAATCTTTAATATTTGTAATCAATGAATGCCTGCATCACAGAGAAAAATAATGCAGATATATGTAGAAAAATGCTAATTGCTGATTTTAAATAAGCAGTGTTCAAATCTATATGTTATAAAATTGTTCACTTTATATCAATAATTAGGTAGTATTGTTAGCAACATCCAGTTACTGGAGAAGTTATGCTACAGGTATGCTTCATTTTATTTCACTTTGTTTTATTGCACTCACAGATCTTGCATTTTGTGCAAATGGAAGATCTGTGGCAATTCTGCATAAAGCAACTCTATTCTAACCTCTTCTCGATAATATGAGCACATTCTCTGTCCCATTTTGGTCATTCTCATAGTATTTCGAAGTTTTTATTTATTATTGTATCTATTACAATGATCTGAAATCAATAGTCTTTGGTTTTTCTATTCCAAATGCACAAACATTTCCCACAGATGATGTTGCAGCCTTTTGTGTGTGTGTGTGTGTGTGTGTGGCACCGGGGATTAAACTTACAACTTTGTGCCTGCCAGGCAGGCACTTAAGCCACTGAGCCAAACTCCCAGCCCTAGTTTTTTGAGGCAGGGTCACACTATGTAGTTCAGGCCTGCCTTTCTCACGTTGCAGCCGAAGTCAGCCTTGAACTCACAATACTCCACCTACCTCAGGCTCCTGAGTGCTGGGATTAAAGGCATGCACCACCACACCTGGTTGTGATGTTGCGCTTAATACATGTCATGAAGATTCTGATTAATTCACAACATAATAGTTCCAACTTTCTTATTCTTTTCATTCTTCATATGCACTTGGACACAACATGTTGAAATTATATCAGTTAATGATCCCATGATCACCTCTGAGTTTTCATGTAAAGAGGAGAGTTAGATGTCTCTTACTTTAATTCAAAGGCTAGAAATGATGAAGCTTAGTGAGCAAGACATGTTGAGAAATGAGATAGGTCAAAATCTGGACCTGCTGTACCTCACATCCAAGTTGTGAATACAAAGCACTCCTTTTTGGACATAAGAAGTGTTACTCCAATGAACAAGTAAATGAATAGAAGGGAAAACAGTCTTAAACTGATATGGTGAACGTTTTAGTGATGTTAACATAAGATCGAAACATTCCCAACACACTGTTAAGTCAGTGCTTGCTTCAGAGTAGGGCTCTAGTTTTGTTTATTCTTATGAAGCCTGAGAGATGCAAAGTTTTAGAAAACAAGTTTGAAGCTGGAAGGCAAAGCGGCATGAAATTAAAATGAAAGATGTCTCCATAGTATAAAAGTGCAGGATGAAGCAGCAAATGGTGATGTAGAGTGTATAGCAAGTTAACCTTGGAGATCTAGCTCAAGAAATTGAGCCAGGTGGCTATGATACATGACACATCTACAGTGTAAATGAAACAGTCTTATGTTGTGAAAAGATGCAATCTAGGAACTTCAAGACTAGAATGAAGAAATCACCAGGTATGAATAAAATCTCAAATAACAGGTCGACTCGGTAGGGGCCAATACAGCCAGTGCTTATTGACAATTCTGAAAAATTCTAAAAACTCACATTAACTTAATTCTACTAAGCATGCTCTATATGTGAAAATAAAAGTCCATCTTTTTATAGCAATCTTTAGTGAATAGTTTAAGCCCAGTGCTGAGACATACTACTCAAAGCAAACAAATGCACAAACAAAAAATGAGATTCTTTTTGTATTGTGTAACGCTCTCCAAAAGAACAGAATCGCTAGAAAACAGATAAAAATTACACAATGGGATTTATTAGGTAGCTTACAGGAACAGAGGTGCAAGAGTTTACAAAGGCCATTTGTGTGCTGGAGACCCAAAGAATCCAACAGTCGCTCAGCCAAGAGGATGAAACCCTCAGAACAAGCAGGACCAAAGATACACACCAGTCCAAGGTCAAAGGCCTGGAGGTTAAAAGGAGCATTATTAGAGTGAGTAGACATTAGAAGACTGAAGAATTTGGAGACTGGGAGACTGAAGTCCAAAGTCAACAATAGCAAGCGATGGTCTTCCCACTCAAGAAGACTTCAGTTCTTAAAAACAGGGACACTTCCTTTTTCTTTCTCTTTTTAATTCCATCCAGGCTACCAGCCTGTTTTTGGTGCCACCAACAACTGGGTGGGTGTTCCTTGCTCAGTTTGTTGGCTCATGTCTATCATACACGGACACACCCAGAACTATGTTTTTCTAATCTGACAGGTATTTCTTAATTCATTCAAAGTGGCATAGAATTAATGATCACAACATTTATTGCTCAGTGGCATTCTAACTGGTCATCGGAGAACCTCTGATGGAGTTTTACAATGATACTGACTTCATGAGTGTTAACAAAATATCCCTACTTTAGCCCATGAATAAGCAATAATTTTTACTTTCAAGTATTATTATTTAAGAATACAGGTTGTAAGGTAATAGAAGACACAAAATGAGAGTCTTCTGATGGATCTGTGCAGTGCAAGCTGGAAAATTTTGGGATTCAATATTCTTGGTGTCATTAAGAATATTTGTGATTTATAGGCACAGGCCAAAATATCAACATTAACAGGACTTTTAAAGTGGTTGTTTCTGACCATAATGAGTGACCAAGTAGATCATGACTTCAGTTGAGGAGATACCTGACTTGCAGATGTGGTACAAATAGGATGAGATGTAGAAGTAAAAGTGGAACTTGAAGGTATTACAGAATTGCTACAAAATATAATGATAGAGGCTTGAATAGTTGAGGAATTTTTCTTATGAATGAACAAAGAAAGTGACTTCATAAGATGAAATCTACTCTTGTTAAAGATAATGTGAACATTATTGAAATAACAAAGCATTATAATATTACATAAACTCAAAGCAGCAGTAGGAATTTAGAGGACTCATTCCAATTTTGAAACATAATCTATGGTGAATAAAATGCTGTACAATAGCATCTCATGCTCCAGAGAAATCTGCCCTGCAATGAAGAGTTGATAACAGCATGCTTCATTATTGTCTGTTTAAAAGAAATCTCCACAGCCTCTCCACCCTTTGTAATCATCACTCTGATTAATCAATTTCCATTAGGCGAGATCCTCCCCCAGTAAAATATTACCACACCCAGAAGGCTCAAAAGGTAGCTACCGTTTTTAAGCAAAAAATGTTTATTAATTATGGTATGTGTACTCTTTTTTAGACATAATCTCTTCACGCACTTAATAGGTTACAGTTTACTGTAAAAACAAATTTTATGTGGATGAACCAAGAAATAAAAAAATATGTCTTAGATAATTCAGTGTGTGTGTGTGTGTGTGTGTTTTGTTGTGTTTTTTGTTTATTTGTTTTTTTGTCTGCTTTGTTATAGTGGTCAGAATCCAAAGGTAAGCTGTCTTCAAGATATACTTAATTTATCTATGCAAAAAATTCTGAATTACTTTAAATTTCCCAGCCTACTACACATTCATTTCTCATTTCCTTTTAAGAAAACCTTGACTGGGCTGCTCACTGTTTAGGCTGCCTTTACTTTGGCTAAGATTGGGCATTGAATCAAAGAAGTTAAAACCTAAAATGCGATACCATCTTGTCTAAGCAATTTATTATGGGACTCATCTTATTCTTACTTTCTTTTCTCATTCATGAAGGTTACCTACAGGCATTGACAAAATTTGCCCGGTGGAAGTAGAAGAGGAAAGTTTATGTTTGCTGTATTAAACTGGAGGACTCAGTGAAGATGTAGCTTTGTGCTAGACTTCCTTTCCTGTGGGACATGTTAAAGTACACCTAGAGTGGGCTGTGTAAATTCCATGAGTTTGAACCCATACTGAATCCTCTTCGTACTCTTCCCAGCCAAACTACTGGTGGAATTGATCCTTTCTTCAATCACTTAACAAAAAGAAATCTGTTTTCACTGTAGAACAAAATGTTTTTAAACTATACACTCACGAATGAGGAAACAAGCCAATCTAGGTGAAGGTCTATCCTTAAAGCATAAGAGAACAGGAGACTAAAAACTGTCAGTTGCCCTGATGTCTCTTTCAATGGTCATATTCTTTCTTTATTTTTCCCCTTATAGAAGCTTGACACCCTCTCTGAAATCTATGCAGATATGTTGCTGAAATCATATTCTCTCCTTTGAGAATATCAAAAGTTCAAATTTTCTAGAACAAACATATGCCTGGAAAGAAAGGTTTTGTTCAAACATAAAGAATCTGTCTTTAAATTCTTCTAGGAAATAAGCATAACATTAGGATACAATATTTTTCAAGACATCCTGGATTATTATCTTGGAAGTATTGGAATACTTTCTTTATGGATAGTGTCATGCATGTAATTGTACTTTTATATGTGGAGAATTTTATATGAGAAAATATATGTGATATAATGTTTCAATAATCAGAATGAATTAAAAAACATGAGGTTTGAAAATGAAATTTTCCCAGAACATTTTTACCAACAAAGAAAGTATTATTAAATGTATACCATTAGAGTGTAAAGGTTTAATTCAGCACACTCATCAATATTTATTAACCATCGCTAAGGCAAGTACATATTGGTAGCATATTCAATATAAGATGAAAGAAGGAATGAAAAGAAAGAAAGAGAGAGAGGGAGAGGGAGGGAGAAAGAAGGGAGAGGAAAGGAAGTAGAGAGGGAGGGAGAGAAAGGAAACTGATTTAAAATTGTACCCAAAGAAGACAACAATGTTATAGCCATTTTTAATCTTCTACCAATATGTTTTTGTATCTTTAGGGTGAATTTGCATATTTCAGTTAGTCAATAAAACGTAACTGTCAATGTCTTTTGTAGCTGCATCTCACTAGGTGACTTATTCTGGTCCATGAGGTAAGTGTAAATTTTTGATACATCTGTGAAGCTTCATAATAAGCAGGAAAATGTATTTTCTGCTCTTCCTGTTAACTGAGGAATAACTTTTTAAAAATTTCTGTACAAGAAAAACAGATAATACAATGAAACTTAATTAATGATAAAGCCCAAAGTAGTCAATAGACTTGTTGTAATATCTGTCAAAATGCAAATATTATTATGCATAGAAATAGGAAAAACATTCCTAAAATTTGTATGGAGATGTGAGCAACACTAATTATTCAAACTAATCATTATCAAAATGTGAATAAAGCAGGAGAAATTACACTGCCTGACTTCAAAATATACAACCAAGCAATAGTTAGAAACTTCATACTTCAGAGGGCTGTTTATATCAGACATAACTGAATGAAAAGTACAGAGAATACCCATCCTCAAGGATGCACAATTTTTTGTACTTTGAACACTCTAAAATATCATATTACACTTGTAAAATTAAATGAACTTAGCTTGACTCCTGATTATCACCCAAAATCCATGGTTTATACTGAGTCAACCCTGATGTTACAGATTTTGTTTTGATAAATATGTATCGATATATTCACCATTATAGTATCATACTATAAACTCAGCCTTGACAATTTGTACTGAATGCCATAATATTCATTTACCCTCCAACTTACTTCCACTGATATTTCACAGTCTCCAAATTGCTGTATCCTTTGCCAATTAGCTTCTTTTATTTAAAATAGGCATTTACCTGACAATAGAAAAATCAACAATGGCTACTGTAATGGGTTTTGAAGGCCTATAATGATTTCATTCTTTTGTTTTTATCGGTTTTATACTATTGCATTTTGTTTGAATTCACTGTGTGTGAAGATATGAACAACCATTTCGAAGAAAACAAGAGGTGTTATGGTAGCCACTGTTGGTTTCCTGTTCTCTTGTTTTGAAATCCTGTGTTGCCTGCATTGTTTTGTCCTGATCTGCTTTCTTCAGTTCTGTTTTGTTTTGTTTTATTCTCTTTAAAGTAAAATTAAAAAGAATAAAATAAAATAGGCATTTAAGTTTCTTCTATGTCTTTCCATGATTTGGTAGCTCATTTTTTTTAACTTTCATATTGCTTTGTATGTTAATACCGTAGTTAAATTTTTCCACTCACCTGTTGAAAGACATGTGGGTTGCCTTTACCTTTTGATAATTATGAAAAAACTGGTATGAGTGGACATAGTTTTTCATTTATTTGGGTAATATTAAGACACATGATTATTAGATGGTATGGCAAAATATGTTTAGTTTTTAAGAAAGCAACAAACTGTTAAACAAGCTGCTTGTACTCACAAATTGCATCACCAAATGACAGTTTCTGTTTCTCCACATTCTCATGAATATTTGGGTATATCTTTGGAGTTTGATCATTCTCATAAGTATGTAGTGGCATTTCATTGATGTTTTAAATTCCAGTTTCTTAATAGCATGATTTTGAATGTCTCCTAATATTATATATCCATCTGTATATCTTACTTGGTAAATTGTTTGTTCTGGATTTTTACTCTTCTTTTTTAAATCATGTTGTTTATTTCTTATTTGAGATATAATTTAAAAATAAATATTGTTTGTGGTAGAGTCACTGTGACAAAATATCTAAGAAAATCAATTTAAGGGAGGAAAGGTATATTTCAGTTCACAATTTTAGAGATTTTGTCCATGAATGTGTGAACCAGGGACTTTGAGGCCAGTGGTGAGGCAGGCCATCAGGAAAATCATTGAAAAGAAAGAAAATATGTTCACTTACTGGTGACCAAGAAGCAGAGATTGAGGTGGGGGTCAGAGATAAGACACGTTACACCTGTCAAAGTCAGATACCCAGTGTCCTACTTCTTCCAACGGGGTTCCACTTCCTAACAGCCTATTTGGCTATGAACTGGTCATTGGATTATTCCATTGCTGAGGTAAGGACCCTCAGTAGCCAATCACTCCTCTAGGCTCCACCTCTGAACTTGGACCTTGAAATGAACCTTAGTAGCCTTTGACCAAAATCTTCAATGTTCCCTGTCTCCCAGGTCTAGAAACCATCATTCTGAATTCAATTTTTTGAGATCACATATGGCATACTGTATTTTATTTTTCAACATAAATTTGAGGAGGATGTTGAATGTTGCTTTTTCAAATTTTAAGATGAAAAAAGAATAAAAATGATGATACAGAATTTCAAAGCAAAATTGTAGATTAACAATGGTTAATATATTGCAAACTGTTATCTTCTAAGTAGTTGTTCAGAATACAAGTTACTGGCATCAGAAAAATGATCAGTCAAACAATGAAAGCACAAACCAGCTCATCTTTTTGATGAACTAACAGAGATTAGCAATATTGTTAGCTATCTTGTGATTACATATACACATGTATAAATACATATGTAATCTTTTCCTCTCTTTTGTATTTTCCTCCTTTCCCTTATCCCAGTTGTTCTTTCTTTTTTTTTAATCAGCTTCATTCCTTTTCATTTTCACAATACCTATTGTACAATTTGTATGTTTTACTCTTTCATTTTTTTTACATTATGGCAACAATACAATATTTACACATGTGAATGTTAAGTTTTAATTAGCTTAAGCATGTTCAGTTTTCATTATGTCTCATGTATATTTATAGTTTTCTTTTGTCTGCTTATTTTTTCAGTTAACAGGATAATTGTATTAAAAAACTCAGCTACGTTTAACCTATTTCTGTAATTTAAATTCTCCTGCAGTTTGCATCTTAAGGATTTTTAGACTATCAAGAAAGTGATAGAATTGGAGTATTTTCTTAATTTTTTAAATTTTTTTAAACATTAGAAAATATCTCTCAAAATGCTTCTTGTTTCAGGTATTTGTTCTTTGATATTGTTATAGCTATACTATCTTCATTACTGTCTGTATTCATATATTATACATATTGTCCGTATTCATATATTATACATATTGTCCATATTCATATATTATACATATTGTCCGTATTCATATATTATACATATTGTCCGTATTCATATATTATACATATTCTGATACTCGTTATGGTTTTTTATTTTGTCACTGAATGATTAGATTTTTATGGTAGTGTTGACTTATTTTGATAGTATTCATTTTTGCTGTATTTGGCCTACTTACATTTATGAAAGTAAGACATTTTTGTTTTAAATATACCATTTTATCCTGTTTTACAATTTCCTTATTATTTCTTAGTCATTTTTAGTAATGAATATTTCTTTGTAGGGGATAATGACAAAATATTTTACATAGCAGTACATGCTTGTTTTCCTGTATTAATTTGTTAGTTAAAACTTTTAATTTGCATTTATGTTTATCCTATATAGTATAATAATCTTGATTTCATTATTACCTTGTTATTTTCACAAAAATTAAATTACTTTATAATTTTTACCTACATGTGCATCCCTTCTTATTCTATGCACTCCTACACTTTGTTTTAAATATTTTATTTCTTTACACATTTTAACCCTTGAAACATATCACTGTTATTATATATATATATATATATACACACACACACACATTAATCTACTGATATACATACAATCATTTGTTTTGCCAATATGAATACAAATTTTGCTGTAGTATAATACTGTGGATTTAAAAAGCAATGGAATACACAAGGCATTATGTATTTTGGGGTTGAGCTTTACCATCAACCAAGCCTCCTGCTCTCAGTATTTTATATTTACCCATGTATTTTTCAACTCTACTCTTTTTCTTTCCTTTCTGTTTTACGGTGTTTCTATGTAGCATTATTGTCTTTCTATGTGAAAAATATACCTTAAATTTTTCTTTTATATAAGTCTTAGGTGATTATTTCAGTGTTTTTGCTATCTGAAAATAACTGTTTACTTTCTTCTTTGGAGAAAATTTTCAATATAAAGTTTTGTTTTCTGGCAATTATTTTCGTTGAACAATTCCAATATGTATTTTAATTTTTTTGCTTCATTCTCAGAAATAACTGAAAATTAGCAGTCAATCTTATTATTGCTTCTTTAAAGATAATGCATCTTCATATGGTTAGATCAATTTTGCATGTCTATATCTGTTAACATAAACAACCATTTTGAAGATAGCGATACGCAATATTGCAACCATTGTCAAGTTTCCATCACCCTGTTTTGTAAACCTGTAACATTACTGTTGTGCATTTACTCTAGTCGTTTGTTTGTCTCTTGCTTTTTGTCTTTCTTATATGTGTCTTTTTTTCTCTTAAATAAAAAAAAAGATAATGCATCTTCCATTTGCTCTTAAAATGTCTTTATTTTTCTTTTGGTGAAGAAATCTTAGCATGTTTTTCTTTGCTTATATCCAGTTTGTGTGTATGTGTTTGTGTGCGAGTGCATTCTTCATTTTATTTTTAGATCATATAGTTGTATCTTTACAGTTGCATTTACTAGTTTTAGAAAATCATTTTCTATCTGTTTTGTCAACTATTGTTTTCTGATTCAGCATTCTTTTTCTCCTTCTAAATCTGAATTCATCTCAACATCATAAAGTTTATGTGTCTTAAGCATTATTGTATATTTCAAAACTACTTCAGATGCAGCAATTCATTGTCATATACTTTTAAGTGCACTTACTTCTTCTAATGTGTTTAAACTATTCTGAAGTAATTCATTAAATTATTTTTCAGTATTAAATGACGCAGTTCTAAAATTCCCACTTGATTTATTTAATTTTCATTTCCTAAAAGTTCTACACTTATCAATATTCTTGAATATAAAAGTCATAGTAATTTAATACAATACCTCTGTTAGTCCTATGTAAGGCTTGCTACCTTATTGCTTGTGATTCTTCTTTCATTTTGGTCCTCTTTTTTATCGTGCTTTATTTTTGATGAAATTTTCTGAGGTTATGAATGAAATATCCTACAGAGTTTTTAAGATGTTATTTCTAAATTAATGTTTACCTTTTTAAAACCATTTTGTGGAAAACAGGAAAAATGTGTTTAATTCAGTTAACAGTGACACATACCTGGTGTGATTTTACATCACAGTTCAACTATTTCAGCTCACTTAAAAGAAATCTTGGAAAGCTTGTAAAGGCTACTTCTTTAGAGGGGCCACAGAACACTTTATTTGTCTTCCTTGACCTGTGAGACTGCTGAATCTTTGCTCAGCTCTGTAGTTTCTTAGCATCTGTTTTTGTCAGTCTGTTACCTGAGTCATTACCTGTGCTTAAGACAATGTAGAAGCTGCAAAATGTTTTATAGAAATATGGTACTCAGAAACTATGGTTCATTTCTCTGTAGTTTTCTTTTCTTGTAAACTATTGCCCTGCGTTCTTACTTGTTTAGAAGCATATTCTTGGTCCTTTAAAAGCAGTAAATGTTAGTGATTGTTTTCTCAGTTGAGGTACTGCTGCAAATATAGGGTGTGTTATTCTGTTTGCCCCTGTGTCTACCCTCTAAATCACCAAATGGCTTAAAAGGAAAAGAAAAGGACACCAATGAATGCAGGGCTCACTTCATCGCAGTACTCTGCCCTGCTGAATTTTGGCCTTCGGGTTCTGGCAGCCTTTGTTGTTTTATAAATGCCTTCAGTGATTTTTAAATATTTTATTTATTATTTGTAGTTCTTTTCAACTGCATGTCAGTCTCATGCCAGCTATACCTACTGAAGTAGATTTCCTAATCAATATCAGTTTTTGTACTTTAATTTTTATGTACAAATTCTGCATATATCATGTATAAATTATTCATGATCTTTATATACAATGTATGAATTATATGTATTTTTATACCTTAGAAATGTTCTTTTGAGTTAAATATGTATGTGAGACATATAAGGATTATGGATGGTTTACTACCAATTCCATATATATTTTTGCCTCATGAGTTTATTAATTGAATAACCTACATCGATGTTATATTTGTTAAATTCACAATACATGTTAAAATTTATACTCATTCTGGCAAGCAAAATTATATGTATCTTTAGATTGTTAGCTACATGCATTTTCCTAATAATGAAGATTTTCTACTTTGACAAAATAAATTTTGAAAATTTCACTTAGTTTGCATGAATTATATCACAATTTCAAAGCATTTATTAACAGCATTCTCCCTGACAATCTGATAATAAAAAAGAAAAATTATTTGTGAAATTCTTCCAATAATGAAGCCAACACATTAGTGTTAACACTCTACTTTGCATCCATGTGAAAGAAAACAGAGAAATGAGCAGCATTAATGCAGAATAGTCATTAGATTTAGATGAAAAAGTGTGGTTCTTGCATTAAGAAATACACCTTCTGTAGCTGCACCTGTTTAATCATCACATTTGGGTGTATGTTGTTAAAATAAAGTTTCATTTTTGAAGTAGATAATGTTATTCTTTAGTTTAACATCACTTGCTTTTTGTCATGCCAGGGCTATGAGTACAATTCCTAGAGTAAACAGTATTTTATTTCTAGATACAAATTTATAAAAATGTTGTAAGTAAATAAAAACTTGCACTTAAGTGCTTCACCAATTTGGAATAGTTCTGATTAAACTTGAGCTTTCTGCGAACAAAATATGATTATTGCCAGCAAAACTCAAATACATAATACACTGAATATATGAATTTAGCATTACATTATCAAACAAAAGTAAAAATTCGTGTTTGTACACATTTGGACTATTCCCTATGTGCTTTCTATAATGATATTCCGCTGCCATTTCTTACATCAATTTCTGTTATATCTATCCTGTATTTTTCCTACTTTCAAAATATTCTCACTGACTGAAAAGAAAGAATTTCCTTTTTTGTCACAAACCACAGTACGGATCTAAATGTCAATCCCTGACAAAGTAGCATTATGCTTGCATGACCTCCAGCAACTACTGGTCATGCTTGTCTTACACTGTCCCTTCTTTTGCAGAACAATCTACAATAGAATATTTGAACGCAGTTTAAGTAACTAAGTAGAAATGTGGAAGAAATAGGAAAAAAACAAACAGTAGTATAATAGTCATAGAACAATCAAATGGATGTGGTCACAGTCAACAGTAAAAGGAGACAAAAGTGGGAGTAATTACTAGAAACAGCTAGATGGGGAGGGATTCCTGCCCAGAGCTATTTCCTTTGGCCCGATGTCAATGCCAGGGCATGGAGAAGATGGTGGTGAAAAAATACACAGGTCTCACTCTGCCATGTCTTTTTGGGGGATCCCTGTTGGCAGCTCTAATTTTGAAGATGAAGAGCATCATTCCAGCCTGTAATCAGAGTATGAAGCGGGGTGTACAAAGATAGTGGACAACTCTGGAGGAAAAAGAGAAGATTATCAGTAAAATGTCATTTCTTCCTTTCACATAATTAAAATATATAATATTTTACTTTGACTTCTGTATTTGCTTTTAGGAAAACTGAATTCAAACTGTGTTTGTCACTTATTTATTTATCTCAGGTAAATTTCTGAATAACATTTCCAAGTCATGAAAGGCTAGCCATGAGCTGTTGATTTTTTGAAGAAACTTAATTGTTGTTAGTATTTCAATTTTTATCATTATCTATAGCTATACTTGTAGATGTTTTCTTAATAATCATTCTTGTAATGTCTGTAATGAAACAAAAAACAAAGAATTGTCCTTAATATATAGAAAATAACC
Source organism: Dasyprocta punctata (assembly GCA_004363535.1). NCBI lineage: Eukaryota > Metazoa > Chordata > Mammalia > Rodentia > Dasyproctidae > Dasyprocta > Dasyprocta punctata. The sequence continues at coordinate 54,246 of RJWM01010913.1, forward strand.
TATTATTCATGGATAGGCCATGTTATTTTTCAATGATATGAAACAGTTCTCACAGAACACTGGACTGCAACAAATTCTAAGTGCTAGATAAAATGAAACAAAGCAAGGCCAATGTACAAATTTGCCTAGTACAAACAAAAGATATGTTTTTCTGCAATCCATAACATAATAACCTTTCCTTTACCTCTCAAAGCTGGTGACAGTTACTTCTTTTTAACTCAATAATAAAATTGCCCCTATCTTCTAACATTATCCAATCTAGAGCACAACTACGAATTCCTATGCCTACCATAAGCTCGAATCCAGTAACAGACTGTAATATTATGCATTTGTGCTATATCGGTTTTCTTTGTTAAGCCATCATCCTCACTGCAGGAGTAATCTAACTTGTTAAAATACAACTATGTTCATTGTAGGTTTTGGCTAAAGGACACTGATGATAGCTACAGTTGTAAAGAAATCCCTCTGACCCTTAAACACTACTTCATTCCAACAGGACTTTCATGAAATAGTACAATAAATATTTTGAAAAGGCAAACCAATACAGCTTTGATAAGATCATTCCTTTCTTGAAATGCTAAAATGGGACATTTTTTAATTTAAGTAAATTACAATCAGTTGCAAATATTTTAAAAGGACAATTGCTGACACCCTTTTAATAGCTACAGTTGTAGGTTAATTATCCAAATCCCCGGATAATATTCATTGCTTGCAGGTATGTTTCAGTTCAGTGGAAAGTGGTTTTAATTGTAGAACAAGGAGACAAGCAATTACATATTTTCCTTCAGGGATTTTACAACATAATTTTTATATCAGGATAGATTCAAGAGAAAAAAAGTAGTTGGGATAATGAGAATTATATTTCAAGATGTTGAATCAAACCAATGTACTTTTAAAAATGACTTCTATAAACCACATTTTAAAATATTTATCAATTGGGGCAAAGTGCTTTTCACAAACATATCAAATTATAGACAAAATAATATATTCTAGCGCTTATACCTGTAGTATACAGCCACTAATCATTTGCTATATGTAAGGTTTTTATGTAACCTCTAAATATCAGTTGCTTTCCCAACAATAAGGACCAAATTTGTTAATTCATACATGATTGCTATATTGTGGAGATGTTGTTGATTTTACTTTTATCAGTGATAAGTCCTTACTTTATTCCCTGCATTTTTGGACTTTCTGTCTGGATTCCATTAAAGGTAGAAATAGCTATCCCAAGAGAACATTTGCAACTATTTTTCTCTCTGGGCACTGTAATACAACAATAGAAGAGCAAGGTTTGATTTTCCCCATGACATTGTTTTCCTGCAAAAAAGTACAGCAAGGGTATAAACAGCAGTATAGAATCTGTGTATTACATGCTACAACTATAACATAATCATTAGGATACACAAAAGAATTGAAGATCTCAGAGAAGTTCAGATTAATTGTTTTCTAGTTGGCTTAACCTTCACCCTTTTGTAGTTGCATTCTGTTTTGGAAGTTCTGTAATTCTTTCCCAAATCATCCCTCACTGTGGTGATAACTATATAAAAAGTCATGCTAACTGTGGATTAGTGCACTTCTGTATATTATTTTCATTGTATGTTGTAAACAACTGTTAGATGGATATGTGCCATTTCCAGAGCATCTAGGTTAGAGTCTGAATATGGTCTCTGGACAAAAATTTTTAATGTATTAATTTGGATTATTGCCATACTCTTGGCTTTCCTCTTTTTAATTCTTTAATGATCAATGATCAAAAAAGTCAATGTATTATACAGCATAAGTCATGTTATTAATTTGACTTTTTATTTGCTTCATTTTTTGTGGACATAGTAACACAATCATTTTACATATCCTCCTAGCTAACTTTGATGCTGTACTTTTAACAGACACAACAGAGCTCATATTTGAAAAAAAAAACTTATCAGAACAGTCATACGGCAATATACTAAATATAGCAATTTTAGTCTTTTTTAAAAGTCAGACACATTAGTCACTGTCTCATTTAAAACTACCAAAAGCATTTTGGTGAAATAATTTGCACAAAATCATGAAATACTGAAATAACTCATAAAATTTTATCAAATAAGTCTGTGGTCATATTAAAGGCATTTTATATTTACTGTCCTATATGCTGCCTCACTGAAAATATTTGGAAACATTCTACAATAAATCAAGGAAGCATAAAATAAGTATAATATAAAAAATCTGCTGTGTGTAGCAGTATATATATACACATATACACATATATGTATGTATTTTCCTATGATAAACATGTATACATTTATATGGTAAAATACGTATTATTCATATATATGTACATATCTATACATATATAATATATATGCATATATCTAGACATATATAATATATATACATATATATTTGTGCATGCATTGTGTGTATATATATATATATAAATGTATATAACCAATCAAGTAGTCATTTTTATTCAAAAATCTTATAACAGACAACTGGAATGAAATGAAATTCTGAGTACTTCTCCATGGCCAAGAATAAGTAACCTCATTTTAATTCTATATTCATTTAAGTGACACCTCACACTTTTGTTTTTGTCTCACAGTGTTTGCAGAAATAGTAAATCATTAACTTTAGTCCTTGTGACAGCAACATACAGTAAGTATAAAAAGACTCAGTTTATAAAATGAATTGAGGTTTCATTAGGATGCTGAAGATCATGTTTCATATATGCTTTCTAGAGCTGTTTTTCCACTGACTGTGAAAACATGGACAGATAATCCCCCAAAATATGATTTCCAAATAAGGAAAAAAAAATCCCTACTCCCCTTTGCAAATTCAAATATAATATATTCTGCCTACTATGAAATAAAATTTTGTATTCTTGTTAAAAAAAAAAGAGAGATAAAACCCTGCAGTATAAAAAGGATTGAGAGCTCAGCACATTGCCCATGTGGAATTCTGAAAAGGCCACTTCATTTCATGAGCAAATGAATTAAATTAATTTTATAGTTCTCCATGTTCAATAGTCTAATGTTAATTTTAGACTTAGACACTTGTAAGATATTATTAATCTAAAGTTTCCAAATTCCTCATCGTTTTTTCCATGAAGCAATGTTTGACTTTTTTCCTCTTTAGAAGTCTTTTATAGAAATGAATATCCATTTTACATTAGCATAACCTTTAAACTTCATAAGTTGATAAAGAACAAAGCTTGGTTTTGTGCTGACTTCAGAAATAACTATATCTTATGAGAAAGTTTTCATACTCAGTGCTCTCTGGGGTTTCATGACCTTTGAGAATGTGTGCTTCAGTAACTACCAATTACAAGTGTGTCATTTGGTAAAAGTCAATTAGCAATAAAGCATGCATATAAAAGAATACAAACTTTGAACTCTTCAATAGTTTATTAAATCATTATAGTGTATGTTGGATAATTTATGATTTTGTAGCATGTACTTACCATGTTTAAAAATACAAATACTTAACTTTCAAGAATCCTCAATTCAAACTTAAAAGTCATTATTTTGTTGAATTGCTGTTCCCAAACATTATTTGGAATTTTGAAGGCATCTTACATGAAAACAATGCCACTTTCTTTATGCTGTATTTTCACTCAAATTTATTATATTGTTTTTATTCATTTTATCATTACTAACATGCTACTTTCAACAATTTTAAACTGTACTCATTTTGATCCCATTCAGTATTATGATATAAAGAAACTTGGACTAAATAATTCACTTTTAATTCCTTTATGACTTAGGAAAGAATTAAAGTGAAAAGGTCTTGAATTAGAAAAGTTATGACAGGTAGTGCATAATTATTTTAGCATTTGAGCAGTTGGAATGCAGGTCTTTATAACTCAGAGGCAGTAAAGCATTTAATTTACTGATTCTCTGAAGATTTGTTTAACTTGGCCTATATGTAAATTTCTAGTCCTCAACTAATTAAAAATTTATTGTAAGATACAGACATAAGCATGGGTAATTATAACATAATTAAGTGCAGAGATAGTAACCTTTTCCTAGAAGGGACCAGAGGGTACGTATTTCAGCTTTGCAAGATTCTCTTTACTGACTACAAAATTCTGATATGGAGCACAAGAGACAGAGACTTTGTGTCAGTGACCCTCTCCTTGTTCCAATAAACCATACATGTGGACGATTAAATGTAAGATACCTACAAGTTTCACAAGTCACAGAAAATAATACTTTATTTTATTTTTTAAATCATTTAAAGATGGAAAGTTCACTCAAGTTTGTTGGTTGAAAGAAAACAAGCAATTTGGCTAAACTTTCCTAAAAAGTTACTATTACTTTCCCATTGCCATTATAGCAAATTATCATACGTGCAGTGGCTTCAAAGAACAGAAATATATTCTCTCACAGTTCAAAGAAAGAAGTTTAAAATCCATGTCACCAGGCAGAAAATGAGATTTTGGCAGGATTCACTTCCTCCTGAGACTTACAAGAAGAATGTGTTTCTTTGGTCCTTCCATTCTGGTAGCTACTGGGACCCTCTCTAATTTCACTTTTTTCCTGTGTAGAAAGATCTTGTTGATTCTCTGTCAGAAAACACCACTTTGCACCAAGAGTCTCTTGCTGCTGAGTATATTGGTTTGTTTTACACGAGAGAAATGAAAGTTTGCTTCCTGGATTTGATTAATGAGATGATTTCTTTAGGGTAAACAGGTACTTGAACACTCCAAAGGTGATAGCATGACTACGCTCACTAAAGTACAGTCAAATCAATATTAAATTACAAAAATACATTATAGCTGTGGAGAAAATTTAGTCCTGTGGAGAAAGAACTAAATAGAAGAGACTGGTAAGTTATGAAACTGGAAAGAGTATGTGAAAACCACAGTAGTAAACCAAAGCTTTACCCAACAGCAATGATTTGGGAGCATGTCAAGATGTTTGGTGAGAAAAAAAAAATGCTTGGTGGGTTTTGTACTTTGGATTTTATCACTATGACTAGAGTGAAAAGAGAGTTGTAGATAATCTAGGTTATCATTAACTTCTCTTTTCAGAGGGTTAAAAATGAAAATGAAGTTTGAAATTAAATAAAGTTAGAAGTGCTTAATAGATAGCATTTAAATCTCACTGGGAAAAACTTCAACAATTTGGTAGTGGGTAGTAATCATTTGGAAAGTCAAATTCTTCTGTAGTGTAATGACAGGAATGAATATATATAGTAGTGCATACAACACAGTAAATTACAGGTAAGTGTGAGGTGTTCACTTGAAGTAAGACAAAGTTGAGCTAATAGGTCAGAATAGCATAGAAAGCAAAAATTCCAAATGGAAAGAGTAAGCTCTAACTCACTTACTGTGATTCTATCATATAAACAAGACGTATAAACCAGAGACAGCTGTGACCCCTGCTGTGTGTTCCCTCATAGAGTTGCACCCCAGAGGACTGTCAAATGGATCAGGATACACAGGGAGTTATCTCTGTTGAGAAGGTCCAAACCATGGTTTCTTGCAATTTTATAGTCCTGGGATCAGGGTGCTGGGGGAGAAAGGGGAGACCTCTAGGTATAGAAATGTCCTGGATACCAAGCAGAGCAGGGCAATGTGTCCTCAATTTACTCCACCAGCAGGCTTCAACTTGAGTACCGGAAGAAGGCATCCATTTCAAGTTTCATACAAGGACACTTAGAAATGGTGGTCCCTGAGCTTGAAATGCAAATAGAACTATGACCAAATCAGCCTGGATTTTAGCTGCAGCTCCTTTAGAGACAAAGAAGCACTGGCTGTGTACCACATCTGGTACGGGAGGGTAATTTTCCCTGTGAGACTGACCCAGGAAAGCCTTTATAATTGCTTTTCAGGCCTGAATAATCACAAGGCTGTTGGACTCTGCAATGAGCAATGCTATCAGGAAAAATAAAAGGAGATAATTTCAGTTCCATTAATGCTGCTTAGAGGAGTCTATGAAACAAGAAGTTGTAAATACCTGCTACAAACATGAGAAGAACTGTGAGGAGTGGAGAGAGAATGTAAGAATGTCAGCCTTTGTTAATGGAAACAAAGATGCAGTCCCTCAAAAAATGAATGAAAAGAAGACAAAGACAGAATCTTAGAGACCAGACACAAAGTATTCAGAAGGTGAGATAATAATAGAGATAGGAAGATAATACAAAAAATGTCTGAGTCTAATCACAAAAGCATCTTGTTTTAATAGAACTAGAGTAGGTAATTTTGAAGAAAAAATACAGATAAACAAACATAAAGAGAAATGACGAGCAGTTTTATTCATAAGTAAATATAGTGCAAACAATCATATATTTTTACAAATGTTACAATCCCATCTATGACTTCGGACAGGTCAGAGAAATCGGTAAAGAATAGCACTGACTAGCTCTGCAATGTAAAGCCCCAAATTCCCTATGCTGCCTTTGAACATTTTGAGCCTCATAGCCCAGGATTTAAATCTTCCTTTCTTGATAGAAAGGGCCCGGCAGGAAGGACTCCCCATCCAGCTAGTTCCTGAGCAGCTGAACTACCTACACCCACTCAGTCTTCACATCCTCTGCCAGCACAAGAAACAGTTGGAGTTAAGTGGACCGCAACACCAGTGGGAACCAGTGCAGCACCCACTCTCCTGATGTTAGAAAGTCTGCCTTTCTATACTGTTGTGGAGTGTGTCTCCCAGCACCACCTTAGCTGTCCCCTGGAGGGCTGTGATTGTACCTGGCTAATAGACTGCTGCTAATTGCACTGTCCAGAGTCTCAGGCTTCTGCGCACTTGGAGCATGAGAGGAGCAGTCCTTCACAAACAGCATGAACAGACAGTGCTCAGAGAAATCTTCCCTTCAAAATTCATCTAAATGACAACATAAATGCAAGATGTAGGATGAATTTCAATCATCTTGGAAATGATTGATTTGAGAGTGATCTGCTGTCTAAAGATTTTGGCAGAATTTTAGGAATAAGGAAAGATGATATAAATAAATTGTCTGCAGTATAATATGATTTTGCTTCTATTTTTCATTTTTAAGTAAAACTTTTTTTTCTCTGGAAACATTTCAGTGTTTTATTCTTATCATCTTTAAGGCTGATGGATCACAGAGAATTTTCTAGATGTTCTTTGTATGGCAAGTCCCTCGTGATGATTTATCTCTTTTCTTTGTGATGACTGTCATCAAGATAAATACTGTAGGCACCCTTACCTTCCTCAAGTTCTCATGCAAAGTATCTTCTTGTTAAAAGTAGCCCGTCTACCCATCTTGAAATTACAGCCTTTTTTCTAGCTAGTTACATCTCCCTTACTGAGACAATTTATTTTCCTTACAATTTATCGCTGATAAATATACCATATTTGTCTTGATTGTTGTCTTTCTACCCCACCAATATGTAACTGTGTAAGTGCTGGGGTATTTTATTCCTATTGTTTTGTAATTGAATTTCCAACTCCTAGAGACACATTATAATAGTGTGAATTATGTTTACTGAAGGAATAAACAGTTTACTTTGGGCAAAGTGTGAAGCTATCTATCATCATATTTTATATGGAATTCATTTTTCAAAATCACTTAAAATGGGAAATGGTGAAAAAAATGCA